>CAKKXW010000006.1:4780328-4910719 GCA_920937365.1 Sphaerophoria rueppellii | reverse complement strand
TCATTCACCTAAAAACGCAACAGTTAGATTTGCTATGCCTATGAAAATTAAAAAGACGCAAGGGTAAACACTTAAGGAAGCGGGCGTGAACCTAGAAAAGCCGTGCTTCTTCCATGGAAAGCTATCCTGCGTGTGCGTTCCCAGAAACGTCTCATTCTTTCATCTTATCATCTGTAAATTGTGCATATTTCTGGCTGTTGTAAGTTTAAGAAAGAGTTCGATGAGGGCTTTTTCTCGATTGATCACACCTGACGAGTCGTCACTGTTGGACTAAAGTTTTCAACAAAATCCAAATAAGAAAAAACAATATATTGAACTCATTGTATTTCTATTAAGCTAGTACCTGCAACCTGGCAATCGATTGTGGTGCCATCTTGAGAGCTGGCACAGTGCTAATTTTTTACATAAGTTTGCTATAGGGATTTTTGTTTTTGGGTTTGAAGTAGCACAAAATATCGAAAACACCATTCTCGATACTACTACCTGAGTCCATATACAATGATTGAAGTATTCGCAACGTCAAACTTTTCACTCACCAAACGTAGTTAAGACCACTGATCAGAAGTGCGTTTTTGCGCTGACTATAATTGACTATAGTTGACTATTTCTCGTTTTTGCACGCCAATAGTTACGTTTCGTAACCACAATTGTCGTTATTGCGGTCAGTGTTAAAGTGTCAAATCGTAACTATTTCTAACTATTCCCAACTCTACTCAGGAGGTGAGTTGAAAATGGTTGATGTGTCAAAATCTTTTTTTTTTTCTGTTTAATGGTGTTTTTAATGACTATCAATCTGGAGTCAAAAAAAACATTCTGTTCGTGCATTTTTTACCGTCGTAGTTGTCCGTATCCGTGCCGCCGCAAATTTAATTCCAATCAAAAGATTTCTGTTCGTCTTCAATTAAAAATATTTAATTTCAAAAATATAAAGAAAATAAGGTTCCCCTTACAAATTTTAAAGCTTCACGAGTCAAACTGAAAATCCTCAGTCACTACGAGGAGATACACACCAAGGAAATGATCGCATTTCCAAGTGGCTTAAAATTCAGCACCAATTTCAAGAATCATTCTCTTACCGGTCACAAACCCTTCCAATCGAATTGGCTGTACTGCAATCCGCAAACACTCCTATTTCAACTGCAACTGCGTGGCGACTTGCAGGCTGCCAAAGATGGCCAAAACAGTCAGCGTCTACGTTCGGTTAGTTTACAAAAAGTCATCGAAAAACTCGAGGACATGGACATGGTTTTGGAGGATAAGTTGGCCACTGCCCATGAGCATAATGATTGTCGAACGTCAGTCCGCAGGAACGGCAAATGGAAGTTACTCTGCATGAGAAGAAATTGACGCAGCGATGAATGGAGCTGACTGAGGAGAAAATTACGAAGATCACAGGAGAAAGAAAGATTGAAGGACGAAATCGGCATACATATTTGAATTCATTGTTTTTATGTTTTTCTGTCAGCAATAAAAAATGTTAATTTAGTTTCGGAGAATAAAGACTTTTTTCGTTTATTTATATAAAATCACGAACTAGATATTGGTATTGAGAGTTTTTCACTGAATCAGGGAGCCGCAATTAGGAGAATATCAGGAGCTGGCTTACTTGGAACAGCTTGAAGATTTCTTTATGGAGGGTGGTCTTCAGTCTCTTTCTCTTTTCTTTTCTTGCTTTGGGTTGTTCAAAAATAAATAAATATTTTCTCATCTCAATTGGCTTTAAAATCTTACCATATCAAGATCATTCTTGAATTTTTGAAATAAATTTAGAGCAACAAAAATTGTTATGATCAAAAGAAAAGAAAAATGTAACCTCAAAAGCTTTTTTTTTTTTTTCTTGTTTGACAGATCAACCAAACCTAACTAAAAATCGTTTTTGGATGATTTCAACTATTTCTAACTATTTCAACTATGACACATCAACCATTTTCTTTTTGACATAAAAACTATAGCCAACTATCGTCAGCGCAAAAACGCACTTCAGTTGCAGTTGGACATCGATCATTGCGGAAAACATTGTATTGTTGAGAATCAAACATTTCAGAGCTATAGTGACACTCAGATGCCATAATACCATAGCATAGAGATGATGAGAGAAGTAAAACAGATTGCATTTTTGTTCTAAGACCTCCAACATTATGATAGAGCAAATGTAATTGAGTGGCTTGAATCGGAGAATGAGAATGTAATGAGTTCAAAGCTGAAGCAATTGTATCGACGTTGCAGGCTGTTTATTGTTGGTCGTTTTTTGCATTTTCGCTCTCGTTGTTTGCTTTTTTGTTATCATTTTTAGCAAGTGGAGCAAATATTTTGACCTTGATATTAAGAGGCCAAACATCAGGGTTCATAATTAAATGCAGTTTATCACTTGGGAAGCTTAATTTAAAATTTACAAATGGTAACTTAGATAAATCAGAATCTTTTTTTGTCAGTCTATAACATTTAAAATTAGAGGGGGAAACATTTAATTTACGTGATATATCTCTATATATATAAAAATGGATGTGAGTTTGTTTGTATGTCTCTTATAGACTCCGAAATGGCCCAACAGATATTTGTGAAATTTTCACGGTTGATACTGTTGTATTCAGTGATGATTTCTGTGAAAAAAAAAAAAATTGAAAAAGCTCATGGAAGAGTGAGAGAACTGGAAAAACCAAACAAAGGTCGGAAATTACATTTTTTTGCTTGGAATTTTTTGGTTCAAATAGGTTTTCGAATGGAAAAATAGAAAGTTCTTGATGTAAAACTCGCAAAACTCATTGGTTTTCAAATGAAAACTGGAAAATTTCAGATGGAAAACTGGAAAATTTAAAAATGGGTTTTCGAAAGGAACTCGGAAAACTCATTGGTTTTCAAAGGGAAACTGGAAAAGTTGTGATGGGGAATTAGTAAGTAATAATAATAGAGTGGCGCGACAGCTCTTGAAGAGCCAAGGCCTAAGTGGCTTACTCTCATCAACAATTCTCTAGGTGCGGGTGAAGAATTGAGGGGACCTACAATTTAACGCCGATTCCGAACGGCAAAGTTGAGAAGCACTTTTTCATGACAGATGATACTCTTGGAAGTTTTGTCAGTTCTTCGCAAGAGGCATTGTCCGTGAAAGATGAAATAAAAACTTTGGGCACGAGTAGGATTCGAACCCACGACGTTCTGCTTAGCAGCCAACGCACCTAACCACTAAGCTAATTGGTAAGTAAGAAAAAGTAAAAAAAAAAATTGGAAAAATTGAAAAATTGAAATGCAAAAAAAAAAAATTGTTTGCGGTTTGCGGGTAATAAGTAGTTGGTTTCTGGCTAATGGTGTAACGGTAAGCGTGTGGAAGTGGAAATAATTGGTAGCGGGTAACAGAGTAGTGTCGTAACAGGGTAAGCGGATATGGGTATTCGTACTGGGTAGCACAAGCGGGTAGCGTTTTAAAGGGTAGTGGGTAGTGTGATAGAGGGTTATCGATCAACGATTGAGGCAGTACGAAGTCTGCAGGGTCAGCTAGTAATCAATAATTTCTTGTGGATCTGTAGTGTTTTTTAATTTGGAAATATGAATCTATTTAATATTTGGAACTACGCTCAGAGGGGAGTTAGAGCTAGTACCAAAGAAAGCACTGAGATTATTAGGACAGTTATTATTGTTGTTATTAAATTGAGAGTTCATATTGATATAGACATTTTTCACTGCGGTCAATTGTTGATGAATATGTTGGCCAGAGTAAGAAGCTCTGTTAAGATTGTCGTTATGATTGTTACTTAAAGAAGGTTGTTGGAGATTATTATTGACGAATATTTCACTTTGCAAGGGTAAATAGGGCATTTCATCACTTGTATTAGGTCCATTGGCGAGAATTTCAATAGAATCTTGGATTGAATTCTCTTTGTCACACAATGGGGGGCATTTACTTTGAACTAAGACCGCATTTTGAGATGTTATAGTGTTGGTTTTTATTATATCTCGAAAAGAGATGATTTCTCTTTTCAAATCAAACACGCACTCAGAGAGTTCAGCAAATCGGCGAATAAAATTAGAAAGATTAGCATTAGAGCAAGTGTCACATTTATAGAAACAATTGTTTGATTTTGATAAAATGTTGTGTTCATCTGGGCTTAAATTCACACAGTTTTTATGAAAACTCAGACCACAAAAAAGATGACACATTATAACACTATCTGATCTTTTAAGTTTTTCATTGCACTTAGCACAGTTTTTAGACATTTTGAGAAAACAATTTGGGAGCTAGAGCTAAGCACTGACTTATCAGAATGACCGTCGAATAACGGATTTTGGTGAATTCTTACAATTGCCGTAGCTAAAAGAGTTGTTCGCTGTGATTTGGCAAAAAAGGCTTGGGCATTTACATTAAGGGATTCAGTAGGATTTGGAAGATTTGAACTGTCATTCGGAAAAATTGGTTGAACACAAGGATTTTCAATTTGATACGAGTTTTGGAAGTTATTGCTTGAACTGGTAGCTGAAGTTTGAGTGGACTGTAAATTTGGGTTAACAACACTCCCCGGTGGAGTGTTATCAAAATGCAAAAGTGAATGATGCTTTCCCTTACAATGAAAGCATGTGTTTTCACTTTTGCATGGGTAAAAGCTAGACAATAAAAGCAATATTTAAACCTTCGTACGATATTTCTCCTTTTAGCCACGGTCATTTTTAAAAACTCTGGGCATAAACGCAATGAGTGTTCCCCTTTGCAAATTTTACATTGGGAATTGATTTGAGCATGATGTGCACGAACACGAGGCATATTGCTCGAAGACTGCTGCTTAGACATTGTAGTTCGCGAAACCTTATTAACCTTTTGCATGTCGGCCACGTTTTCCAAAACCCGATAACGATTGACAGAAAATCAGGTAGGCATAAGTATACTTTAAACCCTCTTCATCAACCCTCTTAAACATATCCTGAAAACTATATACATAAATATGTAGGTGTAAGGGTTCAGTTTAATGATGCTATGAGTGATGATTTGTTGATCTTCCTCAGCTATATTCCACCTGGTAGCTGTCTTGCTCTTTATGAAAAGCATTTATTAAACATCGAAAATGTCTTAAATAGCTTTAAAACTGATAAATGTAACATTTGTGTACTTGGAGATTTCAATCTTAGCGCATTAAACTGGGTTCTAAGTTATGATTTTAAAATGGTCCCATTGAATTTATCATCTGATATTGAAACTTGTGTGATTGATTTTTTATTTTCTTTAAATTTAGTACAAATAAATAATTGTTTTAATTCTTTGAACAGGTTACTTGATCTTATTTTTGTTTCAGATAATGTAAATGTAGTTATTGAAAAATGTTTGCCCCTTTTAAAAAATTCAGTTCATCATCTCGCTTCAAGCTTTACAATCAAATCTTACAATTTTAATAATTTTAATTCATTCGTAAATAAAAATAATCTTGTTTATAAATTTAGTAAATACTATATGAATGAACTTAATTTAGCTTTTGATAGTGTAAATTGGATCAATGAACTTCAGGATCTATCAGTAACTGAGATGTTTTCGAAGTTTTCATCAGTTTTCAAGTTTAAAGTTCACCAAATTGTTCCTCTTGTGTGTAAAAAAGGTAACGCCCATCCCCCTTGGTATAACACTCGTCTCGTTAATTTAAAAAATGCTAAAACTAAAGCACATAAGCATTTCAAAAAGGCGCAGACAGCAGAGACCTATGCTGTTTTCAGCAGATTGCGTAAAGAGTTTACTTTTCTCTCTAAATTTTTATATACTTCGCATATTCAATCCTTAGAACGAAATCTTAAAAACAGCCCGAAATTATTTTGGAAATTTGTGAATTCAAAACGGAAAAGCATTGGCTTTCCAACAACAATGAAATATTGTGACCGCGTATCTTCCGATCCAAAAGAAATCGTGGACATGTTCGCAGACTTTTTTCAAAGCATTTATAATTCATCGAATCCTGTTCTTGCAACCCATGATGCTTATTTTTCGTCATTGGATTCTTTAACTAACTGTAGTTTGATTCAATTTTCTCCGGAAGACGTTTTTCATTCCCTTGCGAGTCTCGTACCTTCTGCTTCCCCTGATTTTTTAGGTTTTTTCCCTAATGTTTTAAAGTTTTGTGCTTCGTCGCTTTGTTATCCACTTCACGTTTTATTTAACAAATCTTTATCTTCAGGTGTTTTTCTTGAAGAATGGAAAATTTCATGTATTAATCCCATCTTTAAAAATGGTAAAAAAGATATTATTTCGAACTACAGACCGATTTCCAAGCTCTCAGTCATTCCTAAGCTTTTGGATGAATTAGTTAAAGACAAAGTTACTAAACTTGTTAGGTTTAGAATTAATGTCAGTCAACATGGTTTTTTGAAGGGAAGATCAACGTGTACAAATTTAGTTGAATTTACTAACTTTTGCATTAATTCTTTAGAACAGCACAAGCAAGTTCATGTTGTGTATACCGATTTCGTCAAAGCATTTAGTAGGGTCAATATCAAAGTGTTATTAAAAAAACTCTTTTCCCTTGGATTTTTCGGTAATATGCTTAAGTGGTTTGAGTCTTATTTATTCGGGCGGAAGCAGTTTGTCTCCGTTGGTGATGTTTTCTCTAATCCTATAATGGCCAGCTCCGGTGTTCCTGAGGGAAGCCATTTGGGTCCCGTCCTGTTTTTGCTTCTTGTTAATGATTTGCCTAATATTCTGAGTTTCTGTAACTGTCTTATGTTTGCGGATGACGTCAAGTTCTATGCTGTGGTGTCTAATATACATGATTGTTCTCGTTTTCAAAATGATCTTAATCAATTTTCAAAGTGGTGTTTTTTAAATGATCTAGAGTTAAATATTAATAAGTGTGCCTGCATGTCTTATCATAGAACACATTTTCATTTGATTCCATCATATACTTTATTGAATAGTCCTTTGCCTGTCGTTAATGAGTTTGATGATTTAGGGGTGATTTTTGATGGTATATTGTCTTTTGACTCACACATCAATTCCTTAGTGTCGAGAGCCAACTCAGCACTTGGATTTCTCAAAAGAAATTCTTCTGAATTTAAGGATCCTTACACCTTAAAATCCTTATTCTGCTCATTGGTCCGCTCTATGCTGGAATATTGTTGCATCATATGGAACCCTACAACTGCAAAGAACATCAACAGAATCGAAAAAATTCAAAAAAATTTTTTGCGTTTCGCTCTTCGTCATTTTTTTGAAAGCGACAACTATAATCATCGGCAATCTTATGCCTCGAAATGCTTACTACTTGGTCTACAATCACTAGAAGTAAGACGGAAAATGTTCAGTGCTATGTTTGTTCGTGACGTATTGTGTTCTACCATTGATTGTGGCAATTTGCTTTCCCAATTTAATTTGTATGTTCCTCAGCGATTATTAAGGCCAAGACCTTTTTTATGGGAACCTATTCATAGAACTTCCTACGGTTTACGTGATCCAATTTCAAGTTGCATTAAGTTATTTAATTTAATATATGATGAAAATATCGATTTAATTATGTCAAGAGAAAATTTCAAACTAAATTTAAATATTGCTTTAAGTCTTTTATAACATTGTATTTAGTTTTAAGCCCACAATCTGTTGATTTAATATCGTAGATAAATAAATAAATAAATAAATATAAAATGGGTGAGGGTCAGCGTTACCACTCTAAAAGATCTACTTCCATTTTCTTCTTCTTCTTCACATCATTTCTAATATCTTAAAATCTACAAGACTCAAAAAATCTTAACTTCAATTGAACTGGATTTTTCCAAAATCTGTTTCGATTTACATCTGCATTACAAAATTTGTTCTATAATTATACACTAGTAATAAGCCGACAAATTTACAAACAGTAGACCATACAGGAGGTATATAATATTATAATAAAATAATACCTCCTCAGTGCATTAGATGTCAACCCATAAAAATACACAAAGTTTGAATTACGTGCGTGTACCTATAAATATTTTAAATATTTTAATTGACAGTATAAAATACACAGTTCAGATCTACTTTCCTTTTTCTCAATAAACTTGTGTTCCTTTTTTTAAGTTTGAATTACGTGATTGTGTGAAAGTGTTTAATATTTAAATTGTATTGTCTTCCTTTGTGAACTTTTGATAAACTTAGTATAAAATACACTGTGGTAACGCAGAACTCAGTTTGCATCAAATTTTGCCAAAAGCCATCCATCTAGGTTTTCTTACTTCTTACCATTGAATAAGAAGTACAGGAAGCGGTGTTAGCTACATGTACAGTGTACGTGAGTGAAGCAACAAAAATGTCTGAAGTGCGTTTTTGCGCTGACTATAGTTGACTATAGTTGACTATAGTTGACTATTTCTCGTTTTTGCACGCCAATAGTTACGTTTCGTAACCACAATTGTCGTTTTTGCGGTCAGTGTTAAAGTGTCAAATTGTAACTATTTCTAACTATTCCCAACTCTACTCAGGAGGTGAGTTGAAAATGGTTGATGTGTCAAAGTCTTTTTTTTTCTGTTTAATGGTGTTTTTAATGACTATCAATCTGGAGTCAAAAAAAAACATTCTGTTCGTGCATTTTTTACCGTCGTAGTTGTCCGTATCCGTGCCGCCGCAAATTTAATTCCAATCAAAAGATTTCTGTTCGTCTTCAATTAAAAATATTTAATTTCAAAAATATAAAGAAAATAAGGTTCCCCTTACAAATTTTAAAGCTTCACGAGTCAAACTGAAAATCCTCAGTCACTACGAGGAGATACACACCAAGGAAATGATCGCATTTCCAAGTGGCTTAAAATTCAGCACCAATTTCAAGAATCATTCTCTTACCGGTCACAAACCCTTCCAATCGAATTGGCTATACTGCAATCCGCAAACACTCCTATTTCAACTGCAACTGCGTGGCGACTTGCAGGCTGCCAAAGATGGCCAAAACAGTCAGCGTCTACATTCGGTTAGTTTACAAAAAGTCATCGAAAAACTCGAGGACATGGACATGGTTTTGGAGGATAAGTTGGCCACTTGTTGCCGGCTCGGTTCCTGATGACATAAATGTCATCGGGGAATAACCCCAGCTATCCGCCTAGTACCTTGGCACGCTTGCGACACGCGGCTTAGCTCGTCGGAATTGGGGGGATCTTGGTACTAGACGGACAGGAACCGGCACACAAAAACATATATCGTGCCAGAAAAGGACAACACAAACGAAACGAGGACATTACGTTACCTTCACTCTTGCCGCGCTGATGTTGTGGCGGCGCTAGCCCACCCTACCATGGAGTCCCAAAGCCAAATATTCCGGGGACTCCCCGAACACCTTTCCTGTGGCTGTCTCCGGTGCCTTCGGTCCTCTTCTAGGACATTATCCGCCGCTCAACATCCCCTGAAAATAAAAAGCCTAGCACGCCATCTTGTGGCCCTCAGCTAAATTCATCAATAAGCCTTGAACGCGTTGATGACGTGGCAGAACATTACTTTATTATAAAAAAAACCAAAAGAAATTACACAAACCCAAAATTGAACGAATAAATAAATAAATTAATTAACAACAAAAAGCAGATAAATAAATAAAAAAATACTAATTAATAAATAACAAAAAAAATATAATAAATAAATAAATGACAAAAAAGGTAATAAATAAATAAATAACAAAATGAGATATAATAAATAAATAAATAACAAAAGGTAATAAATAAATAACAAAAAAACTTGAAAGAACAAAAATAATGCAAGAAAAATTACAAAAAAAAATTAAAGAATAAATTAATAAGAATGTTAAAACCTAAAAATTAAACGTTAATCCTAAAATTATTCTATTAAAGTTTTCAAGATTTTTTTTTTTTGGTATTTTTGTTTTTAATTTTTTTGTATTTTTGTATTTTTTAAATTTTTTCTTGTATGATTTTAATGTTTTTTTAAATGTATTGTTTATTTTTGTATGTATTTTTATGTTTTTTTTTGTAAAAGATAAATAAATGCAAAAAAAAATTCATAAAAATTTTGATCTTCCCTAGGAAAAGATGGACAACGTCATGTTCCGAATTCCCAAATAGAATGTTAGACGCCCTCAATTTTCGGCGCACAAAAAAAAATACTACAAAAAAAACGCGGATGGTAACCCTATTTCCCTAGAGCTCTAAGTAAACGCAGATTCCACACCCGATTTCCCCACCAACGAAGGGTCCGCGATTTGGGAACGCCCAGATGTCACCCACTTCCCCACTTGCGAAGCCAAGGCAATTAAACAAAATAAAAATATGTATATGTAAAACGAAAATGAAAAGTTGACAAGGAAAAGGATAAAAAAAAATAATAAAAAAAAACTTAAAGTAAAAAAAATGAATGCACAATAAAAAAAAATTGCCACGCCAAAAAAAGTTATCTCCTTGTTGTTGCTGTTGTCGTTGCTGTTGGTTTTGTGATAATTGTTGTTGTTGTACTTATTGTTGTTATTCCTTCTTTGTCGGCTCCGGTCCGGAACTCGAAAAGTTTGCCAAAAAACCGAACAAAAAATTTGACTTTGATGAACAAAAAAAAAATCGGTATGGTCACCCTAACCACTTTTAGTGCAAATTCTATGTTGCTGTCTTTGGCCGTTATTGACCGCTTTTTGGTTCTTCTTATTGCCTTTTTTTGTTGTTGCCTTATCGCTTAAGCGGTCGCAACTGCTTCCGCAAAACAAAAGATTGGCGGCCACGACCTTTGATTGACCGCCAAATAACCAGCACTTTTTTTTTAAGCCTTTGAATGCCGAATATAATTTCGCGGCCTTATTTGTCGGTGGTTTTTTGACCCTTGGGTTGGATTTCGCTGGGGTGACTAAAACCAATAGTAATACAAAAAAACACTTTAATTTATTTAAATTCCCTATCCCCAACTGCTTACAAATAAAAGAAACAAGAAAAATCACTCACCCAATTAAATCACTGCAAAACACCAAACAAAAATTTAAAAAAAATAAATAGCACGAAATTTGCACTACCACCACACAACTTGAAAACTTTACTTCTGATCAATTTAAACTTTGTCGCGTCGCTTGAAATTTTTACCAACCAGCCCGAAGCAATCCGAAGCTCCAAGTTTCTTCCCCAGCCTTTCCAACCTCTCTTTCATTTGCGGAAACTTAAGCTCTACAAAAAAATACACATATAACCTATACATGCGTCCATTAAAAGTTGCACAAACCCCAAAACCCCGAAACATAGGCAACCCTTGTTTCAAAAGAAACAAAATATTGCACCAAAACAAATATAGCCCCATCTGTCGGCTAAACCATTTGGATGCACCTTAGCACTGTCCACTTGAATTCCACATTCTCTACATTCCACATATATGCAAAGCTACAACCACCTTCATTCATAAAAAGAAACTACAAATTATATCCCAATTACAATAACAAAAACAAACAAACCTCATTTCATCATGGCTGACATCGTCAATGTAAGTATTTTGTCTGTGGTAATTTATGTTAATTCGTAATAAATAAATGTAGTTCGTGTCTAGTTTTTGTATCGTTTTGTCCAGTAAAGTTAGTAATGTAGTTAGGAATAAAAAATATTGTCAAGATTGTGTTATTTTAGGGAATATTTAATCTATTTGATTTCTTGGCAGATTTACTACCTTTCTTGGAACACAGGGCTGCCGACCGGAAACAAAGTTAAGTAAAATTGACAAATAAATTTTAAATTCGATTTTTTCTGTTTCGACCAATGAATTTTCTTTTTATTTCAGTGACGATCACAACACACTACCCATGAGCATAATGATTGTCGAACGTCAGTCCGCAGGAACGGCAAATGGAAATTACTCTGCATGAGAAGAAATTGACGCAGCGGTGAATGGAGCTGACTCAGGAGAAAATTACGAAGATCACAGGAGAAAAGGACAATTTGGAGAGGAAGCTCAATGACGCTCCCGCAGAAGTCAAACATAAGGAAACCCAAATCAATGATTGAAGGACGAAATCGGCATACATATTTGAATTCATTGTTTTTATGTTTGTCTGTCAGCAATAAAAAATGTTAATTTAGTTTCGGAGAATAAAGACTTTTTTCGTTTATTTATATAAAATCACGAACTAGATATTGGTATTGAGAGTTTTTCACTGAATCTGGGAGCCGCAATTAGGAGAATATCAGGAGCTGGCTTACTTGAAACAGCTTGAAGATTTCTTTATGGAGGGTGGTCTTCAGTCTCTTTCTCTTTTCTTTTCTTGCTGTGGGTTGTTCAAAAATAAATAAATATTTTCTCATCTCAATTGGCTTTAAAATCTTACCATATCAAGATCATTCTTGAATTTTTGAAATAAATTTAGAGCAACAAAAATTGTTATGATCAAAAGAAAAGAAAAATGTAACCTCAAAAGATTTGTTTTTTTTTTTTTTTTCTTGTTTGACAGATCAACCAAACCTAACTAAAAAGCGTTTTTGGATGATTTCAACTATTTCTAACTATTTCAACTATGATACATCAACCATTTTCTTTTTGACATAAAAACTATAGTCAACTATCGTCAGCGCAAAAACGCACTTCTGATGATGTCCATTTTTCGGGTATGTGCTGTCAATTTTTAGAGTATGTGCTGTCAAACTGTGACTTTGTTGTCAGTCGAGTTCAGGGGTGTATTATTTCTGTTCGTGATGGTAAGGCGCTGCAATTCGTTGAGTTCCCGTAGTGTGCACGGTTGTTTTGAATAGTTCTTCCATCTTGTTTCGTAACGGTTTTATTTGTTGGTTGTATTACAATAGGCGTAATAAACGTGATGAATTACGGATGAAAAATCAAGAAAATGTACTGAAAAATAAAAAAATTAATCATTAAAAACCGTGCCGTGCACCTTTAGCGTTAAAACACCATGCTTCTAAAAAAAAGAATTGAGATTGAAAAAAATAGTTGAAGCGAAATCTATGAAATCTTGATTCAATCAAATTTCGCTTGGTGCCCCTCTATGTTGTTTTTTTTTTTTATTTTATTCTTTCTCTGACCACATCAAAAACTTTTGCCAAATGATAATTCACGATTTCACGTTCAAAACGATAAACGAAACTTTTGTCGCGACAATGACCCGTTATCCTTACTCCTTTGTAAGGAAAATAAATAAGGTCGAACAAAAATATTCTCATAAGGATACACATAGATTCAAGAAAATTAGCGAAAACTGATAATGCACAAACGTTTGCCTATGTGAGAAGAATAAATAAAGGACAAAAAAAACTTTTGCATAGAACGATCCACCAACAAGATCTTGTATACACTCAACTCATATTTGTGAAGAAAAATGAATATTGTTTTTTCGTTTTGTTTCATTTTTTCGAATCTTTGTGTATCCTTATGAGGATTTTTGTGTTTGCCCTTATTTATCAAATCTCTCACCATGTCCCCCGTAAAAATGTGAAGGATCTTTCTGTACATTTATAATTCATTCACAAAACTGAACGTTTTATGAAAATTGTTCCTCATTTTTTGTGAACAAAATCTGAACATTCACAAAAATGTTTGCTGGGTTCTTATATTCAATGCTTCTTACACATACAAAATACATACACTCTCAAAGATCTGTGTATAAAAGCAATCTACATTATATTCAAGGCCAAACAAATATCTCCACAGAAAAGTCTCATAACAAAATTATTATTATGTCCTTGCCGTTCTTATGCAAGCATATTTTCTATAAGGCGTTTTCGTTCTTACCTTACGCCATTTTTCATGAATTCCCCCATGGAGGACATATATTGAAAATAATCTCCAAATTCTCCAAAGCAGTAGTTCTCAACTTTTAGGTAGATGACTCTAGGATCGATGCCAGGACCATGGTACTAGATTTATAATCTTGGTAGTACTAGTCTAGTTCATATACAAAGGGATTTTTCTTTGGATATGGAACAGCCCACAGAGGAGGTATACCTAGAGTCGCAACTCAAGGCATTTTACTCTCTTTCGACTAAAAAAAATTAAATTTTATAAAATATACTACCCAATGTAAATGTATAGGCTTTTCAATGCATTTCAAATGGGAGGCCGAACCAATACATTTGCAATGGGTAGGACAATGTCACCACAGTTTTGGTCTGTAGGTGTCAGACGGTGATAGCTAAGGTTAGATTGGATCGCTGTGTGGGTCTGACTCCCTCTATAGCACAACTCACAGAAATCCTCTCTCACCATAGATCCAAGGTTCCTAGTTTCAGTGGTGGTGTGAGCTAGTAAATCCGTGCCCAAGAATTAAAGGTTGAGGGATAAATCAACCATGAACGAGCTCAGCCGGAGGCCTGTGGTGGGTAACGGTTTTTTGTGTTTATACCTTCCCTCGGTATGCGGCTCTACCGAGGGTGACCTTCTTTTCCGCCTTACTCGTGGGAATCAAATCGAACACCCTCATTATGTCTTCGTCCAATTTATGTGTTAAAATTCCATCCATCGAATCCGAGGATGAACTCCTGGCTTCAAGTCAGGATACCATTGTAGGTAGCTCAGGGGAAGCTAGAGACGCTAGCACCTCAGAGCAGGCTACACTAAGTGGTAACACGGGAGGTACTAGTACCCCTGTGCTTCAGCATCCCTCTCAAAAAACGCCCGCAATTTCAAGTAGCAAGGCTCGCCAGAGCAACGCTACCAAGCCCAACAAGCACTCTCCTGCGGATCAGCTCAGGATCAAGTACAGGAAGGCTACTTTCATTCTTGGCAAGATTGCCGAGAACGAAAAAGCCGGAAAGGTACACGAGCGTGATGCTGCCGACAAAATCAAATATGAAAAAGTTGTTGAAGTCGGGAGAAGAGTGCGCCACCCAGCAAAAAAGAAAAGTCCACCAAGAGGAACAAGTCTCTGGAGGAGGAGAAGCCACCTCAAAAGAGAACCAAACTTGGTGGCAATGCCAAAAAAGAGACTCCGAAGGTGACGGCGCAACCGCGCGCCTTGAGCGAGGTCGTCAGAGACAACCTCCAGGTGGCGATTGTAGATGAGCTCTCCACAGACAACAGAGCTCTGATGTCAGCGTGGAACTCAATCGAGGCGAAACTTTCGGAACTAGTATTCCAATACACCATCTCAACGAAAGAAGGTCCCTATCCGAGCTTTGACTCCGGCGAAATGTTCAGGGGGTACAAGGTGATAAGGTGCGCTGACGTTTTTTCGAGGGATTTCCTTGGCAAAGGAGTTGCTAAGATTAGCAACGACTGGAAGGGCTTGAAGCTCAAGCTTATTCCAGCCAGGGATGTTCCTAGGAAACCATTGGCTCGTATCTTGTTGCCGCTCATGAGTTTTAAGCCGACAGGAGTGGAGCTAATTAGGAGCCTTCAACGACTGAATCCGCAGATTCCGATGAATGACTGGGCGGTCATCAAAACGGAGGAACCGCGCAAGAATAGCGCGGTCTACCTTCTTAGGATCTGCGAGGCAAGCCTCAAAGCCCTGGAAGAGGCACAACATAAGCTGAGATTCGGCATCAAAAGTGTCTCTATCAAGATTCTGCAGATTCAGGAAGTCGGCCCCACCCTAAGTGATGATATCGTCGAGGTAGACGACGTCACCTCAGAGAGGAAAACATAGATGTGGCACTGATCCAAGAGCCATGGGTTAACGGCCTCGAGGTTAGAGGCCTTAAGGTTAACCAATACGACCTTTTTTACAAGCCCGATAACCAGAATCAAGGTAAGCCTAGAACTTGTATTTTAGCTAAAAAACACTTAAAAGCTTTTCTGTGTCCAAACTTTAGCACCTCTGATTTAACAGTGGTTAGGTTAGACGGTAGGCAAGCGGAGGGTTTGATTCTAGCCTCTTCGTACATAGCGCATGATAGGGAGTCACCGCCTGAGGAAGTGCAATTGCTAGCAGCAGAGGCAAAAGCATAAATTTTATCAGCCTTATAAGGACTGCTTGAGAATATACAAGCGTTCTATAGCTCAAGCCAAAAAACAAGGATGGCAAGAGTACTGTCAGTCCATCGAAGATATCAAAAATTCGGCTAGGCTTAGTAGGGTTTTATCGAAAGAACATTCGAACCCCTCATTTCTTAAAAAACCAGATGGAAGCTGGACAGCATCTCCAATGGAGACATCAGAGCTACTAATGAATGTAAACTTCCCAGGTTGTGCAGAAGAACCACCCGAATCTAATCTGACTCTCAACATGCCAACTTCCATAGAGAATGTCTATGTATGACTAGAGAAAATATAGTCTGGGCTATTAAAACTTTCTCGCCATACAAATCTCCAGGCCCTGATGGAATACTGCCTATAATGCTGCAAAATCAGCTTGAATTGGTGGTTCCACGGCTTGAGAGTATCTTTAAAGGTTGCCTCTTGCTTAACCATGTCCCTTTGTCTTGGAGACAGGTAAGAGTGGTTTTCTTGCCAAAAATTGGTAAAAGAGGGCATGAATCTGCCAAAGATTACCGACCTATAAGCCTTACTTCCTTTCTTCTTAAAACCCTGGAGAGAATCGTAGAATCTCACATAAGGAGTATTCTGAGTAGTTGTCCCCTATCTAACTCGCAACATGCCTACATGAGGGGCAGATCTACAGAGACTGCTCTTCATGAGGTAGTGAGAACGATAGAAAACACGATTCATTTCAAGGAATATACCCTAGCTACCTTCTTAGACGTAGAAGGAGCTTTCAACAATGTCCTAACTGAATCCATCGCAGAATCACTTGCAGACTTCGGTGTAGAGAACTACATTAGAAGGTGGATAATATCCATGCATAGGAGGATTCAATCAAAGTTAGGATATTCAACGTGCACCAAATATGCCAGCAGAGGAACACCCCAAGGAGGTGTACTGTCTCCTCTTTTATGGCTTCTGGTCATGAACAGCATTCTTGTGCAATTCGAGAGTAGTAGAGTGAAAGCGGTTGCGTACGCCGATGATTTGGTCATTCTAGTTTCAGGAAAATTTCCAAGCGTGATCAGTGAAATCACTAATAGGGCTTTGAAAAAAATAAGCACTTGGGCTGCGAGCTGCGGACTAGGTGTTAACAGTAACAAAACCGAGTTGATGCTTTTCACCACCAAAACGCTCTACCTCGGTTAAACGGACAAACACTATCATTGTCTTCCAGTGCTAAATATCTGGGCGTAATACTAGACACCAAATTGAACTGGAAGCTTAACATTGAAGAACGGGTAAGGAAGGCGTGTGTCGCCTTCTACGCCTGTAACAAAACATTCGGCAAAAAGTGGGGCCTGCAGTCAAAAATGATAAAATGGACATACACGGCGGTTGTAAGACCGATACTTGTTTATGGTTCCATTGTGTGGTGGCCCGCTCTCAGCAAAGCTTACATAGTAAAAAACCTTACAAAGGTGCAGAGAAATGCTTGCGTAGGTATATCAGGGACAATCAGGTCCTGCCCAACAGATGCACTTAACGTCATCCTGGACCTTCTTCCGATTCACCTCTTTATTAAATATCAGGTGTCCTGCAGTATCTTGAGACTCAAATAAATAGGCTGCTGGAAATCTAGATCCTACGGGCACTGCAACCAAACAAGCCTTATACCATCAGACATCCTATCCACAACCACCGATTACTGCATCCCTACCCTAGACACCTCAAAGAAGTTTAGAGTCTTGCTCCCGTCAAGAATCGACTGGGAGGAAGGTGATGTGACGAAAGACTTCGACACAACTATCCTCACGGATGGTTCAAAGATGGAATGCGGTGTTGGTGCAGGTGTCTTCTGTGAATCTCTTGAGATTTCAAAATCCTATAGACTTCCCGATTTCGCCAGCGTATTCCAGGCAGAATTGCTAGCGATAAGGGAAGCTTGTCAAGCCCTTAGAAACATACGACAGAACCAAAATGTAGCTATACTAACAGACAGTCAGGCAGCTATTATAGCCATAGATTCTGCTTTATCATCCTCTAAACTGGTCAAGCAATGCAAAGAGGCCCTCAAGGAACTTGATATGAGCGTCACTTTAATCTGGATACCGGGCCATAGGGGCTATGAGGGAAATGAGAAAGCAGATGAGCTAGCCAGGCAAGGATCAGCCCTTCACAACTCACTGGCAGTGAGAGTATATGCTCCTCTTGGAGTTGTGAAGGGCAACATCCTGATCAAATACACATCAGAAGCAAATCATAGGTGGAGTAGTTTATCGAGCTGTGTTATATCTAGGAAAATCTGGCCCGCCTATAACAAGCCAAAATCAATCAATTTAATTTCCAAACCAAGGCATGACATAGCCAGGATTGTCGCATGCGGCAAAATTGGGTATACCACATAACTCTTTCTGCCGTAGCTGTGAGAACCAGGAAGAAAAAGAAACGGTCCCACACTTTCTATGCCATTGTCCAGCCCTGGCTAGGAAAAGAGCACTCCATTTAGGTAAAGAATTCTTCAACGGCATTGAGGAACTCGCAGATTTCAAGATCAAAGATCTGATCTCTTACCTCAATAATACAAAGTGGCTTTAGCGCCTCCCGCCCCTCTTTATTTCTCCCTCATTAAATGGCACTATGAGATAATAGGAGAATAATACCAATTCATATTTATAGGACTGTGTGTGCGGAACATACATAATCCAGAACCCACTTGCAAATCCATTTAGAATCTCACGAGGTATGGTACCAAAACGGCGCACTCAGCGCTAATTGTGTCCTGCGCGAGGTAGGACAGCCATTTCTACCTACCTACCTAATGGGTAGGCCTGTGTGCTGGGCTCAATAAGGTGAAAAGCCTAGGCTCAATTTTAAAATCCTGCGCTCAAAATTCAAAAATAAGAGTCGGTTAAATTCAAAAATTTAAAAAATAAAATATAATTGTATGAAATTCATGTTTTAAGTATTTAAATAACAGTACAAAGTGCAGTACTCTAACCAACCATACCAATTCGGCGCAATATTTTGTTGTTTTTTTAAAAAAGCAACCTAACTCTCTTACTCGCATTATTTCAATATATTATAGCCAACACACTCCTACTTACTGTGTTCGTTCCTGTCATTTTGTTCTCCACTGGGGAAATTTTGTCTTGTCCTTGTTTTTGAGCTGTCAAATCAAGCAGAGCAGCAAAATTCAAAAATTCAATTCTTGGTAGTACTAGTCTTAAAGACTAGAGGAAAAATAAAAATATTATGCGAAGTAAGGATACGACCGAAAGAACTTTAAGAAGTTTTTAGGTAAGACTTTAACGTTTTGCTACTAAGTATCGAGACTAGTACCAATGTACTTTGGTATGACACGTTTCTGTATGATAATTTATGAAAGGAAATAGGGTTTACAGAGCGAATAACAAAATTATATGCTTTTAAAAGCAAAACATAATGATTTTTGTTTTTTGATCGCGTTTTTAAGAAAGCCATGAATGTAATAATAATTTACAATGTTTTTAATAAAAGAAGCCTAATTTCGGTTACATTGTATTTTTTGAAATGTGTTCTTTTAGCAGAGAAGAATGCACGGACATTTTTTTCTTTTATGGGTTGTGCAATGGAATTACAAGAATTCGGTTACTTAGTGACGTAACTTGATAATATAATCAATATTTTTTTTAAATTCTTTTATACTACTTATTTAGTTGATTCACCCTTTAAATATTCATACCCCAAATCTAATTCTCAGTGAGAAGAAGTAAGGCAATTAATATTTTGACAGAAAATCAGGTAGGCATAAGTATACTTTAAACCCTCTTCATGATTGCACAGTGTTAAACATATCCTAAAAACTATATACATATGTAGGTTTTTGGTGCTTTTATGAAATTTTGTTTTTAATTAAAATTCAGCAGGTAAACATAAGAAAAATAGTACGCAGTTTGAACAAAAAAATCAACTGAAATTGAAAATTTTGCACAAACAAGAAAAATTGAAAATAATTTTTAATTGAAACTTTGGAAACCCTAAAAACATTTCAGTTCAATTCAAAAGCATTTTCAATGGGTAGTGCATGTCTATGGGGTAGTGTTTCTTATAGAAAATCCGACACGAGGTACCTACGTACTGACAGAGAAATTGATTTCAAAATGGGTGAGGGTCAGCGTTACCACTCTTGAAGATCTACTTCCAATTTTGTAAAACATTGTAAATAACTTGCGAAGAAACATCATAACTAATTTCTTAAAATATTTAAGTCAAAAAAACTTAACTTCGATTGAACTCGATATTTCCAAAATCTGCTTCGATTAACATCACCATTACACAATTGTTTCTATAATTGATTATGAATTGTCCAAATTCAAAGAAAACTCAACTTTTCCAAACGTTATAAAATTAAGTTATATTTAGACAAAAAATATCAAGCCAATTAATTATCAATAAGTTACAAGGAAAAACGATGTGCCTAGTTTGGTGGTTGATACAAGAAGAAAGATTAGCACACAAAAAAGCATACAGAAATGTAACCTTTTGCACACGTCACTCACCTGCATTAGCATTGCACTTGTTGCTGGGCAACGGGAGATTTTTGTCGCCAAGATCAAAAGCAAGAAAAGGCAATGGCTTATGCACATTGAAGGTAAGCTTACCAAAACACATAGCAGAGCAGGTATCAATGCAAATGCAGTGGATTAGTGGCTTAGGCAAAACAAAAAAAACTATTAATCTTGATAGGGTGTTCTTGCCAATACTAAGAAATTAATTTACAAAATTAACAATATAGAAAATTAATTATTTAAATGGATTAAATTAAATATACAAAAATGAACTGAAAAAACGTTTCTCAACATGCCGCCCCCGCTGAAGGAATTTCAGGATATGGTAAGAGAGCGATTTTGGTTATCGGTCGCATAAAGGTCCCATGTTTGGTTCGTAATGTCACCACCCTAACATGTCCATCCTTTCCAGGGTGGACTTGTAAGATTCGTCCCAAAGACCATTGTGAGGGTGGCACGTTTGGCTCCTTGAGTACAACAATGTCATCCATCTTAAAATATCGCTCAGGTTCTCTCCATTTTGGGCGTTGTTGCAAAGATGTGAGATAATCGGTTTGCCACCTTCTCCAGAAGCCTTGCACCATATTCTGCAATAATTCCCACCTTCCTAAGCGATTGATAGGCGTTTCCAAATAGCTCGGTTCAGGTATAGCCGTATACGGTCTGCCTATAAGAAAGTGAGAAGGTGTAAGTGGATTAAGCTCTAAATCAGAAGAAGGACAAATAGGCCTAGAATTTAAGAGGGCTTCGATTTGGGCTAACAGAGTGGACATTTCCTCGAATGTTAGGACACTTTCACCAACGACATGGCGCAGATGTTGTTTCACTAGTTTAACTCCTGATTCCCAGAGTCCCCCGAAGTGAGGACTATGAGGAGGAATAAACTTCCAGTCGATACCTTCTGCAGCCAACATTTCACCGACATTTTTTTTATAATCGTTGGATTGCACTAACTTATACAATTCCGTTAGGACACTAGCCGCACCACGAAAGTTAGTTCCATTGTCGGAGTAAATTATACTGCATTTGCCACGTCTGGCGATGAATCTTCGAAGGGCTGCCAAAAACGCGTCCGTGGTTAGATCTGAGACCAACTCTAGGTGAAACGCCTTTGTAGTCATACATATGAATAAAGATATATATCCTTTGGACAGCACTGGTTTTCGGACTCTAGATGAGCGGATCATTATCGGACCAGCGTAATCACATCCGGTATGAGCAAAGGCAAACGATGGGCTCAATCGCGACGCTGGTAAATTGCCCATTAGCTGAGTCGATGTTATCTGTCGCTGACGAAAACATTTCACACAATCATGTACTATTTTCCTTATTAGATTTCGGCCACCTATGATCCAATACTCTTGGCGCATTAATGAAAAAAGTCCAGAGACACCTATGTGAAGAAAGGTACGATGAGCGTCTAACAAAATTAGCTGAGTGAAGCGATGATTTTTGGGCAGGATAATCGGGTGTTTTGTAGCGTAAGGAATATTCTTGGCATTCGCGATCCGGCCACCGACCCGAAGCAAACCAACATCATCAACAAATGGTGCGACAGAACATAGCTTGGACTGCTTACCAATGAAACGATTAATTTTAAGAGATTCTATTTCGGGATTAAATTCCTTCTGAGCCCATCTGATGCAGATCTCCTTAGCGACACGAAGTTCAGAAAGCGAAAGATATTCAGGTGAAACGTCCTCACGAGGCAAACGACAAGCGCGAACAAAACGATTCATAAAGCCGACGATTCTGACCAGTTTCCTCCAATCTGATACCTTTATTCTTTCCTCAGGAGAGTTTTCAAGTTCAATATCCAAACTGATAGGCCACTTCACGACATCATCCTTTAACCATTCAGGGCCATTCCACCAAAGGCTCTTTTCCAACAATTCCTTGGGAGCAAGACCCCGCGAAGCACAGTCAGCGGGGTTTTCAGCAGAACGCACATGACTCCAGAACGAACGAGGCAACGTAGATAAAATCTCAGAAGTTCGATTGGCAACAAAGGTACTCCAACGTCGAGGAGAAGACGAAAGCCAAGATAAGACAATTTGTGAATCAGAGAACGTATATATTCGAGCTGGTTTCACATCCAACGATGATCGAATGAGCTCTATCAAGCGGCACAAAAGTAGAGCTCCACAAAGCTCTAAGCGAGGGATCGACAGTTGCTTAACTGGAGCAACTCGAGTTTTTGCAGCAACCAACTGAACGCCAATACTATCTTCAGAATGACTACGGCAATATACAACTGCTGAGTAAGCCTTTTCGGATGCATCCGAGAAACCTATTAATTCAAAGCTCTTAGAATTTCTGGTAAACCGTCGAGAAATTCTAAAGTTTTCAAAAAAGGTCAAATTATCCCTACATAGTTTCCATTTTTCGGCTATGTCATAGGGTAATGGATCGTCCCAATCAATTTTTGTCTTCGAAATCCACAGCTCTTGAAAGAGTATTTTTAGCAAAATAGTCGACGGAGCTAAAAATCCCAAAGGGTCAAAAATCTTGGCTACTTCAGAAAGTAGTTTACGTTTGGTAGGATGGAAGTCATTTGCGACATTGATTTTATACGTGAAGATATCGTTGTACGGGTTCCAAATCAAACCGAGAACATTGGTGCAATGCGATGAACTATCCAAATCAAGCGACACAGCATCCTTGCAATCGATCTCACCCAAAATTTTCCAACAATTGGAACTCCACTTGTTGAGCTCCAAACCTCCACAAGACAACATTTCAACAATCTGTTTTTTCAGCTCTAACGTATCAGCTACCGTATCCGCCCCTGTCATGAGGTCATCGACGTACATATCATGTAAAACAGAATGTGAGCTAAAGGGAACTGCTGCTTGTAATCTAGCGCTATTTGGCGCAGAACTTTCATTGAAAGATATGGAGCAGGAGAAGTGCCATATGTAACGGTACACAAACGAAAATGTGAAATTGGAACATCAGGGGAATCTCTCCAAACAATCCTTTGAAAATCACGATGATTCTCCTGGACCCAAATTTGTCTGAACATTTTTACAACATCTGCACAAAAAACAAAACGATGCAAACGAAAACGAAGGCAAACATTTATTAAGTTACGCTGAAGAGGACTTCCTATATGAAGCATTTCATTTAGACTGCATTGGTTACTATCTTTGTGGGAACCATCGAAGACGACACGAATTTTGTTAGTGATAACAGCGTGATGAGGCAAGTAGAAAACCTTTCCAGACGTAGGCTCCACTTGCTCATCGGGAATACGTTCCATATGACCCAAATCTAGGTAAGTTTTCATG
Organism: Sphaerophoria rueppellii; assembly: GCA_920937365.1. Classification (NCBI taxonomy): domain Eukaryota; kingdom Metazoa; phylum Arthropoda; class Insecta; order Diptera; family Syrphidae; genus Sphaerophoria; species Sphaerophoria rueppellii. Next base: position 4,887,116 of record CAKKXW010000006.1, on the reverse strand, counting down.
AAGTCACAATATTTGACCTTAAGATCATGGTCTCGAGCGAAACGACGTTCCATTGCCATAAGTCGTGACAAGGCTCCAGAAAGAGTATTAGAAAAGGTTACATCATGTTGACGAAAAGGAAGTTCTACCTTATATTTCCCATCAAAACTTCGCTGTAAGGTCCTTAAAAATCTAAGATCCACTTCGTCATCACCTGCAGCTGATATGGATCTATTCGGCATCTCTTCAATCTCACAGAAAGATCTTAAAATCACATCAAGGTCAATACCTGCGTGCAACGAAACAATAGGACTTTCTGGTAAACAACCAGTGACAACCCATCCGAAGTGAGTCTCATGTGCTACAAGTTTTCCTTCAGGATCAGAGCGATGTCCACCAAGCAAAACACTCCAAGCCTTGTCAGCACCTAACAGGATATCAATCGGGCCAGGGTTTTTGAACCCTATGTCAGCTAACAGAAGTTCGTTAAGGAAGTTAAAGTTGGTAGCCTCAACCGCAAGAGATGGAGTTTGAGAAGTTATTTTATTTAAAATATATGCCTTGACTTGCATACAATGTTCCGAAACCCGCGATTTAAGTTGTAAATCCACGGCACCCTGGGTTACACCCGCTTGAACCGACGAAATTCCGGATATGGAGAGACGGGCATGGGAACGAGAAAGACCGAGTTTTTTAACCAGGCTATCGGTCACGAAAGACACCTGGGAACCGCTATCTAATAAAACGCGCACAAGATGAATCTTTCTAACGACATCGAACACTTTAACAACAGCTGTTGGCAGTATTACGGACGAACGCGATTCATTTTTAATGTGATAGCTTTCAATCGGTTCAGTGTTCTGTGAAGCATGAGGAAGATTCGCAGAGCTCGTTGCTTCAGGAGACTGATTATTGCTTTCTAGATGCACTAAGCTATGATGACGAGAATTACAAAGCGAACAGCGGGCCTTAACTCGACATCGCAACGATGAATGCTTAGTACCAAGACAATTGTAACACAATCGTTGATCCCTAGCGTAACTACGACGCGCACTTACAGACATTGCTTTAAACTCTGCGCATTGAGGAAGAAAATGCTCCCCCTTACATTTTGGACACGACGAATTCACTACTGCTAAGCTTTTAACATTACTCGAGGTAAATGGACGAGAGTTCTTACCAACGCGATTAGATTTCGGTTCACTTGCTTCAATAGCCCACGAACGTTCCTCTAAAAACTTTAAGAGTTCCTCGATTGTTGAATTTTCCGAATTCTTATTTTCTAACGCCCAAGCTTTTCGGGTTTCAGAATCAGTTTTATTAATAAGCAAATACACGAGCCATGGGTCTCTGCCCGCAGCATTAATAGCTTCTAGTCCACGAACCACCTCATCGGCCTTGTCTACTAATTTCCTTAACTGCGAACCGTCACCAGAACCGACACTTGGTAATTTCAAAAATTGTTCAATTAATTCGTTTATGATATAGAGCGGTTTATCGTACCGACGTTCTAGCTTCTCCCAAGCTGGTATATAATTTGAGTCCGAGACACTGATAGCACTCAAGAGATTTAAGGCATCATCACGCAGCAACGATTTTAAATATCTGAATTTTTGCGCTTCAGAAAGTATTTTGTTCGAATCTATAGTTTGCAAAAACACATCGCGAAAACCCGGCCATTCACGGTAGTTGCCCGAAAATGGTGCAATTTGCATGGGCTGCAACCTAACACCGTAATCATCTTCACGGTGTTTTTCGGAAACCATTCCTAGTTTTTCGAAAAAATCCGTCTGACTCGCGATCAATTCCTTAATGGAAACGTCTCTATTTCCTTCACCAAGCGGTTGCGGTGGCGACGACGCCGAAATCGATTTTACACGCCTTACTAACGCACATTTTGCCGTCATGTATTTAGATTCCACGAGCTGAAACTCAGGTTCTGGATCAACGTATCCTTCCTGGTCATGAAACTCAAAATATTCTTTTTGGCTATCACAAATGTCCATAAATGCCCTTTCTAAACGCTCTAATTGAACATCTAACTCAACCGCATTCGCAGTCTCGGGAATATTTTGCGCGTAATTAAAAACCCTCGTAATTGCACCCTTATAATGTCCACGTGCATGCTTTAAAGCTTCCATTTCAAAGTTCACAAAAGGTCTCACAAATTTCAAATTCTATAAATTATGGAAATAGATTTCACCAACAACGATCAATGGGAGATACAAACAGGAGCAGCAAATCGAATCCAAACGAAAAAACAACTATCCAGCACACAGACGATATTCAGAAATGCGTATACTTATCTCCAGTATGGTGAATCCAATTTCATCAACCACCAACTAGCTATTCAATCAAAAGATTCAAAATATCCAAGGCTTCGAAGGACCAAATTTGATTATGAATTGTCCAAATTCAAAGAAAACTCAACTTTTCCAAACGTTATAAAATTAAGTTATATTTAGACAAAAAATATCAAGCCAATTAATTATCAATAAGTTACAAGGAAAAACGATGTGCCTAGTTTGGTGGTTGATACAAGAAGAAAGATTAGCACACAAAAAAGCATACAGAAATGTAACCTTTTGCACACGTCACTCACCTGCATTAGCATTGCACTTGTTGCTGGGCAACGGGAGATTTTTGTCGCCAAGATCAAAAGCAAGAAAAGGCAATGGCTTATGCACATTGAAGGTAAGCTTACCAAAACACATAGCAGAGCAGGTATCAATGCAAATGCAGTGGATTAGTGGCTTAGGCAAAACAAAAAAAAACTATTAATCTTGATAGGGTGTTCTTGCCAATACTAAGAAATTAATTTACAAAATTAACAATATAGAAAAATGAATTATTTAAATGGATTAAATTAAATATACAAAAATGAACTGAAAAAACGTTTCTCAACAATAATTATACATTAACAATAAGCCGACACATTTACAAACACCAGATCATAGAGGAGGGACATAATATTATAAAATATAATAATACCTCATCTGTGCATTAGATGTCAACCCATAAAAAAAACACAAAGTTTGAATTACATACTGGTACCTATAAACGTTTGTAATATTTTAATTGTATATTGTCTTTCTCTGTGAACTTTGGATGATTTCAGTATAAAATACACTGTTCAGATCTACATTCCTTTTTCTCAATCAACTTGGATTCCTTTTTTCTAGTTTGTATTACGTGATTGTATAAAGGTGTTTAATATTTAAATTGTATTGTCTTCCTATGTGGACTTTTGATAATTTCAGTACAAAATACACTGTGGTAACGCAGAACTCAGTTTGCATCTAATTTTGCCAAAATCCATCCATCTGCGTTTTCTTTCTTCTTACACATACAAAATACATACTCTCAAAGATCTGTGTATAAAAGCACTCTACATTATATTCAAGGCCAAACAAATATCTCCACAGAAAAGTCTCATAACAAAATTATTATTATGTCCTTGCCGTTCTTATGCAAGCATATTTTCTATAAGGCGTTCTCGTTCTTACCTTACGCCATTTTTCATGAATTCCCCATTGAAAATAATCTCCAAATTCTCCAAAGCAGTAGTTCTCAACTTTTAGGTAGATGACTCTAGGATCGATGCCAGGACCATGTACTAGATTTCCAATCTTGGTAGTACTCTCTATGTCCTCTATGAACTCCACGAGAGCCAAAAATTGATGTCGATTTGTTTGCTTGTTTTATCGTTCCTTGAATGAATTTTAAAATTTTATATTTTATTGTTGATTGTGGATAAATTAAAAGAAAATTAAAATAAAGCTAACTCACATTTTTATGTTATTACAATCAAGAAAGAATCCACGAAATCGAACACTGAATAATAATAAACACTCTTTCGTCTGTGAATCCGCCAAAAAAAAGCTGTCGGATTTCAACTCGCCTACAAACATTATGACATTTCAAATTCGCCGTCAAATTCGTTAATTGGTCGAATTCAAAACGAAGAAGGCGAAAGCGAAAGCAATAATTGAAAAATGGCAAACTCGCTAGCAAAACGATCCGCGGCGAACCTGATAATCAGGCCCCAGTCTAAAGCACATTCATCCGATTTTGTCAAGGTCCATGCTTCTGCACCGTACAGCAGGACTGTGATAATGAAGGTGTTGTACAATTTTACCTTAGTTGCTCGAGACTCTCAATTGCTTTCTTGGCCCAAAGAAACAGCGATTAGCAAGAGTTATTCTTCGTCTGATCTCGGCGCTGGTGTTATTGCCCGTGTTTATAGCGGAGCCTAGGTAGACAAACTCCTCTATTACCTCGAAGTTATATGCGTCTATTGTGACGTTCTGCCCGAGCCGTCGGTGTTGGGTGTCCTTCCTCGGAGACAGCATATACTTCGTTTTTCTCTCGTTTACCGCTAAACCCATTTTTGGCGCTTCTGTCTCAATTCTCACAAAGGCGCCATTGACATCACGTTGTATTCTTCCCATTATATCAATATCATCGGCGTACGCGAGAAGTTGAATAGATTTTTGGAAGGTAGTGCCTCTGGTGTTGACGTTGGAGTTCTGCACTATCTTCTCAAGAACGATGTTAAAGAAATCGCACTATAGTGCATCGCCTTGTCTGTATCCTTTTTTGACGTCGAAAGATTCCGTAAATTCGTTGCCAACCATGATGGAGCAGCGTGAGTTCTCTACGTCAAGCGAACGAGTTTGGCAGGGATGCTGTAGAGGCTGTCATACGCGGCCTTAAAATCGATGAAAAGGTGGTCGGTATCGATTTGGAGTTCATAGGTCCTTAAGCATCGCGAAGTTTCAGCGCCTACAAGAACCTAGTAGTTTCTCGAACCTATTTGAGTTAAATAAATACCCCCTTGGTGTCGAAGCAAATTCAATTGTTTTTAAACCGCTATAAAGTAAAGCCGTGTTTAAAAGTAATAATTAAAAGTGTTGACTAAATAAGCTTGTGAGTGATTTGAATTTGTGTTTTATTGGAAAAGTGAATAAGTTTTAACTGTCGGACCAAGTCGAATATTACAATATTTTACATTTGCAAGAATAAAAATATGAAATATAAATGTTTGTATGGGGAAATATATAATGAAAATTATGGTTTGTGATTGAACTCTTCAAGCTTCAGACAGTTAGGAGTTAAAACCTGTTGAATTCGAGTTTGTTGAACTATCTTCAAAAAGCATTTTCCATTAAGGGGAAGCTGAATTTAAAATTGAATAAAATAAAACTCATACGAAGTATCTATAGGTGTGGTTTTTTGCACGCGAATATACGCTTAAAATGAACAGTGTACAAAAAAACGACAAATTTTTTGTTTTAGCAATTTGGCATCACACGTTGATGATATGTAAACGAGAGGAGAAAGAAGAGCAACGTCAGCTGGAATTTTTTCTCGAGAGAACAGAAAAATTTCTTGCTCAAAGAAGAAAACGAAGAGAATGAAGAAAAGAGATCTGGTTAGAGAAAGAGATACGAATATGGAACATACAAAAGTGGCCAATGGTTTCCTCTGATTTAAAATAATACAACAGCAAAATCAAAGCTTGCTTGGGTAATTGTTAAATGAAATGAATTTCGGAATGAATTATTGACATATGTTGAAAATTCATTGAAAAAGGTATATGGTAGCATTGTTTTTATATCCTCTTATTTCATAAGCGTGGATAATTATCGCCGCTAACTAAGCGGATATAGAAATTTATTGTTGTTGCATTTGCATGCAAATATTTTCTTAAGAGTATATACGCGTGCAAAAAATGACACCTTATAATGGGTTATCTTTATTAGAGAGCCCTGTCAAGAAATTATCTATGTGTGTAATATAAAATAAGGAACTGATAGCTTCCAGTTGCACAGAAATAAAAGTACTATAAGTATTCGATTTGGTTTCTTATGGCGTTTTTAATTTGCAATCTGGAACCCAAAGAAGCATTATGGGGTGTTAAATCAGAAGGAAATTCTCTTCTTTTCAGAATCAGAACTGTCACTTTCGCCCAATTGAACGCATTCAGATTGCTTTTTTAACTTCCAGATTGCCAATTAAAAACGCCATTGAAAAATGGAGACACTTTTTGATTAACTCGCGGCAAATAAAACTAAGCTAGTGTCCGTAGCTTAGTGTTTAGGTGCGTTGGCTGCTAAGCCGAACGTCGCACAGTGTGACATTTCGCTCATCTAGCGGAATAAAATTAATAGCGCTTACAAATTAATTTTTTTTGAGTATTTCTTTCGCAAGATTCAACATAATATATATCCAGAGAATGATATTTAACTATAACTATTTATCTAAACAGCTAAATTTTTAATACGCAGAGATCAGAATGTACATGTTATTTGCCTATGTTAGACTCAAATCAAAGAGTGAATGAAGGTTGTAATTTTTTTCTGATTTTAAATTTTATGTATCAGATTCATAATAAATAAGTACAAAAATAAGTTAAACTGCAATTTTTGTACATATCGATACACGTTTTTGACTTAAAGACCTTTCAACTCACGTGTATTTTGCACTTTGGCAGACCGGTACTAAAAATTAAATTTTTCTCCCCAAACTGTTTTTTTTTTTAGTATCCATAATAAATATGAATTTAAATGTGTTTGAATTACAAAGATTTGTATAGTTGCCAAAATTTGGAACGAACGAACCAGTGAAAATGCATGTTTAATACACATAGAAAGGTCCATTCTGTACAGATATAAAATTCTGACCGAAAATCCTGTTTATTTTTTGTTAAGATTTGTAAAAAAATAAAAAACATATAAATATATAATAATAGACAACACTTTATAACATTTTGAACAAAAATTTGCTCCGAATCCCTCAAGCAGCTTAGATTTTTTATATTGTTACATTAAAAAGTTTCAGGATTTCATTTATAAGAATATGAATTTTACGTACTATAAATGGATCTGATGCAATCGGAAATCTATAATTGACTCCTAAAAAATATTGATTACTGTATAAATTATCCAAAAATTGTATAAAATTGGTTCAAATTTAATTTAATCCATATTTTGACAAAATCAATCTTTTTTGAAAATTTTGGAAAACATTTCTTATTTACCCTATAATAAATTGTTATTTTTGTGATAAGCAGTAAGTTTTATCATCTTTTTGTTGTCGCATTATATATATTTATATACTTGTAACATAAAATTCCTTTTGAATCGATTTAAACTATCCAAGGATAGCAACGAACCAAACATATTGCATAAAACACATAATTTCTCACATATTTATTCATATAGATACATATATTTGTCTATATTGTAACGAAGCGTTACAAATATTTTATTTTGTTCGACAAAATTCGGGAGCCGACCTACCAAAAAAAACCGAAAACGAATAAAAAGGGTAGGCGCCCCATTGTAAAGAAACCTACAGAAATCCGCTCCTGGAAAAATAATAATGAGAAACAACAAAACGTAAACACCATCCACAAGAAAAGAGAACAAAAACAAACAACCGAAGCAGCAACACAAGCGACAGACGACAACACATGATAGTGATTTGGGTGTGATACGATTCACACCCAACGTCGGCAGAAAAATGCACAAAGGGAAGTGTTGTCGTCGACACAAATCAGTTCCGACTCCGCTTCGGTAGAGAGAACGCCAGAGAAGTTTGCTACACCAGCATCCTATTTATAAATTTTTTGCCAGGAAGCACTATTTATTTAGAGCTACCCACCTGTATTTTGTATTGGGAATATATTTCTTCAAAATATATTCTCAACCGACCGGGGCTTCTCTCCGATCCGATATTTTGCCGACCGTTTATTTTGTGTATTTTCCCTTCTGGAAAATATACAAACAAGAGTAATAATTGTTACTCGACCGTTTACCGTTTATTCTTTGATCCACTCCTTCTGAGTGTATCAAAGACAGGGCTTCGGCCGAACGTTTATTCAGTGGAGATTTGCCGCTCGCTGACAGAAGTTTATTTCGCTTACTCTTCCCTTCTGGAAAGTAAACGAACAGGGGCAATAGCTCGACCGTTTATTTCATAACCTTTTGTTCTGAACAGGAGTCTGATTTTGACTAGACTCGGTTTATTCTTTGATCCACTCCTTCTGAGTGTATCAAAGACAGGGCTTCGGCCAAACGTTTATTCAGTGGAGATTTGCCGCTCGCTGACAGAAGTTTATTTCGCTTACTCTTCCCTTCTGGAAAGTAAACGAACAGGGGCAATAGCTCGACCGTTTATTTCAAAACCTATTGTTGTGAACAGGAGTCTGATTTTGACTAGACTCAGTTTATTCTTTGATCCACTCCTTCTGAGTGTATCAAAGACAGGGCTTCGGCAAAACGTTTATTCAGTGGAGATTTGCCGCTCGCTGACAGAAGTTTATTTCGCTTACTCTTCCCTTCTGGAAAGTAAACGAACAGGGGCAATAGCTCGACCGTTTATTTCATAACTTTTTGTTGTGAACAGGAGTCTGATTTTGACTAGACTCAGTTTATTCAGTGGCGACACTGACAGTCATATAATCCGACTATTTGTCTACGAGGAGCCGCAACTATCCGAGAACCGAGGGGCAAGGAGTAACTCATCGTCGCCGTGGTATTATTAGGTATTATAAGTATTATAAGTAAATTGCCTATACAATAAACTAGTATAAGAAACCTGTTAGACTTAAGATATTACTAAATAAAAAGCCGTTGAACGAATAATGAAGGTTGGTTGTGTTATTTGGTTTGAATCTTTAACTCGACGTTTGGTGCTTAGTCGGGAACACCCTGGACAGACTGAGCATACCTCAGCCTCAGAAAGCAAGCATCACAAATTGGCGCCCGAGCAGGGACCCTAGAAGATTCCGAAAAACCAAACAATAACACTCTTCGAAAGGTCTCACCGACCGGATAAACTGGCTAACCAAAACACGATACCAACCAACTTCACTCGCCGCCGAAGCTGTTCAATTCAACAGAAGTGTTCCAGTGTGATTTTTCTGCATCTTTGGACTCCGACACATCTAGTGCTACCGACCGCCACTGCCGTTTTTCCTGTACCGATTTACCAGATTCTTTGTCAAGAATACCGACTGACCATAGCACTATGTCCGAGACCGACAGTCAAGAAAGTCAGCCTTTGAACCCAGTGAAGAACCTGGCATTCGTGTACTTCATGAAGAAGCATGAGCTGATCGACACTCTGACAGCACAGACGCTGGACGCGACCGGAACTGTACAAGTTTTGCGTTGTCGTCTCTACAAACATTTGCAGCAGTTAAGGGATCACGGACCGATGACGAATCGCCCGACCATACCGAACCAGAAAGAAAGACACCTTCTCGGAAACCCCAGATAGAACTCACTCCGGTAAAACCGCCTGAACAGAAAGCTCCGCCGTACCTGCAAACCCTGTACCCAGTACCCGCCGCAAATAGAGCTGCAACCGCACCAGACAACGCCTTCAAGCCACTTTCAGACATCCGACGCAACGCCCTCGTGTTCAGGACCACCAGACCGGTATACATTAAATTATGAAGCGGAGAGCATGAACACCGTTCGAAAGTGGAATCTAAAGTTTGACGGAACGAGCAATCCCCTGGAGTTCATAGAAAGAGTGACCGAGTGTTATAACATCCCACGCCGTTATATCATCCGTACTTTACCAGAATTATTCAGAGGAAACGCGTTGGAGTGGCTACGCGTTAAGAGGGGAAGCCTTAAATCATGGGAGGACTTCCACCATGCGTTTCTCCAATATTTCTTGCCGCCTCGTTACCTGACCAAACTCGAAGACGAAATATACCGTCGACGTCAGGGGCCGCGAGAAAGTGCGAAGGAGTACATTCTCAAGATGCAATACCTGATTCATCAGCATCCCCGTATGACTGTACCAGACAACCTCGACCGTATATTCGACGGATTAAGACCCGAATACAGGTTGTACGCACGTCGCCAAGATTTCCGAACAATTGACGAATTAACACTTCTTGTCGATGAATGCGACGCCATCAAAAGAGAAGAATGGTACACACCAAACGCACCCACCCGCCAGAAAGTGAACCCCACAACAACTATTTCACGACCACGAACATCCACCATCACCGAACCGTACGATCGCCAGACACATTGCTGGAATTGCAAACAGCGAGGCCATCGTAGAGACAGTTGACTTAGGCCATTCCAGTTATTTTGTTCATTCTGTGGTCAGGATGGAACGCTAACCAGAGACTGCTCGTGCAGACGCACCAATGCTAGAGGCAACTGCAGTATCTACTCCATACCTTGACCTCCGACCGTATGTTCCGATAAAGATACAGAATGACGTCTACCACGCTTTGCTAGACACCGGCTCGACGAAAACATACATCAATAAAAAATGCCGAGACCAACTTCGTAGACTCGAGACTGCATACCGTCAAGTAGACCAGAAAGTTAGTATGGCGAACGGTGTTTACACCACAGTAAGCGAGACTTACACGGTGAAGCCTGAATTGGAAGCCGATGTTTTACTCGGGATGGATATATTGGCACCAGCCGGTCTCCAAATATGCATCGATAGGAAAGTCCTAGAGGGTAGAAAGCCAGTTCATTACGATGGAGAAGAAATGTGTTCACCAGTCACCGTAGTCCCAAAAACGAAGGGAGTAACAAACAATACTACCCGAGCCCGCGTTCGCAATCTTGAAAGTTCTCAACACGGAATTTTAAATACCGACCAGTCAGCCGTTAAAAAGATTGATCATACCAAAAATCGTATGAGACAAGATCCCTCATACCCAGAATTAGATTCACCGTTTATAGTTCACGGAAACATCACATGTTGGGCGCAACCTGCGAAGGAAGAATCCTCTAACCGACCGCCGACAACGAAAATGAAATCTGCTCTTAAAGTAGCTCGTCGTGACTGACAAGTAAGATCGACAAGTCCGGGTTATGGACACCTCGTCCCAATGGAACGGACCATCCGCCATCCACGAATAACCCCCACACCTCAGAGGAAACCACCCAGATCTAATACTACCGATAGCGACCCAACAACCCGCAAGCCGACCGTCCCATCAAAAATACAAGTGCCAAGCAGAGATGCCAAGCCGGTGTATTTGGAGAGGGAACCTCGTCGAACGACGAAGACTCCGCACCACGAAGCTAAAGCAGCGATCCCAATCCGACCCGAAGCACCCGTAACCGAAGAAATGACAGTGGCCAAGAAACGCCGCCAAGCTGCCGCAGTACTTTGGCGGAACAAAAACACCGACAGCAGATCAACAACGAACCACCCGAAAACCGAGGGATTCCAACCGCCCATTCCTCGTAAGAAATTCAAGGAAAGAAATCATCCTCGACCGTACACCAGACGCGATGCTCTCAGCCAACAGACGCCACAAACAGTACCAGTTGGACCGATTATAGTGCAAGCCACAGCTGCCATCAAAGCAGTAGCAACTCAGGGAAAGAACTGCCAAGTCCAGGCTCCAGACGACCCTTTTGAGGGGATCCAGTTGAAAGGGAGCAAACATCAGCGCCTTTTCAAAATTCTTCGACCCTGGGGTTGGATAACCGTCAGAATGAATAGAGCAGGAACTGAAGACAGCCTTCATTATAAAGACAAGTACAAGGTAGTTGTCCTGACGAGAAGGATCTCGTCCCATTAACAGAGGTGGCTCTGTAACGAAGCGTTACAAATATTTAATTTTGTTCGACAAAATTCGGGAGCGGACCTACCAAAAAAAAAACCGAAAACGAATAAAAAGGGTAGGCGCCCCATTGTAAAGTAACCTACAGAAATCCGCTCCTGGAAAAATAATAATGAGAAACAACAAAACATAAACACCGTCCACAAGAAAAGAGAACAAAAACAAACAACCGAAGCAGCAACACAAGCGACAGACGACAACACATGATAGTGATTTGGGTGTGATACGATTCACACCCAACGTCGGCAGAAAAATGCACAAAGGGAAGTGTTGTCGTCGACACAAATCAGTTCCGACTCCGCTTCGGTAGAGAGAACGCCAGAGAAGTTTGCTACACCAGCATCCTATTTATAAATTTTTTGCCGGGAAGCACTATTTATTTAGAGCTACCCACCTGTATTTTGTATTGGGAATATATTTCTTCAAAATATATTCTCAACCGACCGGGGCTTCTCTCCGATCCGATATTTTGCCGACCGTTTATTTTGTGTATTTTCCCTTCTGGAAAATATACAAACAAGAGTAATAATTGTTACTCGACCGTTTACCGTTTATTCTTTGATCCACTCCTTCTGAGTGTATCAAAGACAGGGCTTCGGCCGAACGTTTATTCAGTGGAGATTTGCCGCTCGCTGACATCAGTTTATTTCGCTTACTCTTCCCTTCTGGAAAGTAAACGAACAGGGGCAATAGCTCGACCGTTTATTTCATAACTTTTTGTTGTGAACAGGAGTCTGATTTTGACTAGACTCAGTTTATTCAGTGGCGACATTGACAGTCATATAATCCGACTATTTGTCTGCGAGGAGCCGCAACTATCCGAGAACCGAGGGGCAAGGAGTAACTCATCGTCGCCGTGGTATTATTAGGTATTATAAGTATTATAAGTAAATTGCCTATACAATAAACTAGTATAAGAAACCTGTTAGACTTAAGATATTACTAAATAAAAAAGCCGTTGAACGAATAGTGAAGGTTGGTTGTGTTATTTGGTTTGAATCTTTAACTCGACGTTTGGTGCTTAGTCGAGAACACCCTGGACAGACTGAGCATACCTCAGCCTTAGAAAGCAAGCATCACAATATATGCATTTATTTAAGTATTTAAATATGTAAATGCATTTATTTTAAAGTTCTTTTTGTTTTGTGTCTTAGTTTTATTTTTAAACTGATAGTACAACATCATTATGTAAGAAATTATTTTGGAAGTAACTTCGAAAATAAGAAAAAAAATGTATGGGTGTCGCACTTATGCGCAGCAATTTAAAAAGCAGAATTAAAGCTTATATATTAAGCTTTATAACCATGGTTTGATACACATATTAAAAACTTAAAAAACAAAAGAAACAAAGCTTGGGCAAGATTTAATAAGACACGAACTGACGATGATTATAGAACCTTCTTAATTATAAAACAACTTTTCACTGATTACTCTAACTTATTATATGACGATTACATTTGTAAAATAGAAGCTGACATTAAATCTAATCCAGCTAGTTTCTGGAATTTTGTTAATAACAAAAGAAAAACTTGTGGCTACCCAAATTTGATGACTAATAATTTATCAACTAGTCATGAACCCAAACATATTGCAAACATGTTTGCCAATCATTTCAAAGAAGCATTCGAAGAATCAAACTTTAACGCATCATCTTCTTTTTCTTGTTTTTCGGAAAATTTTGCTCATTTAAACGATATAAATTTTGAAATAAGTGTGGAAACGGTTACTCAAAGTATCTTACTACTCGATGAATGTTTCAGTCCTGGCCCCGATGGTGTGCCATCTTCTATTTTAAAAAAATGTGTTTCTTATTTGTCATATCCGTTGTATATTCTCTTCAATGCGTCTTTAAAGAGTTCAAACTTTCCTTATATCTGGAAAAGTTCATTTATCATTCCTGTACATACAAAAGGTCCTAAGAATGAGATCATGAACTATCGACCTATTGCTAAATTATCAGTGATACCAAAATTGTTTGAGTCAATTGTAAGTAATGTCCTTTCTTTTCATTGTAGTTCAATTGTATGTGATAGTCAGCATGGATTTGTTAAAAAAAGATCCACAGTTACTAATTTATTTAACTTCGTGTCCTTTTGTTTGGATGTGTTTGAAAAACGTGAACAAGTTGATTGCATATTTACCGACTTTAGTAAGGCATTTGACAAGTTGTGTCATTATACACTTATACGTAAATTAACGCTTTTAGGATTTAATGATAATTTTTTAAATTGGATTAGTTCATACTTAAAAAATCGTAGTTACTGTGTTTTGTTTCGTAATGAGTGTTCTAACCAATTTGTTGTGAACTCTGGCGTCCCTCAGGGGAGCCATTTAGGACCTATTTTATTTGTTTTATTTATTAATGACTTGACTACTATCATCAAAAACTCTTCTGTTCTTATTTATGCGGACGATATTAAGATATTTAAAAGTATAAAATCGAACACTGACTGTTTACTATTACAAGAAGACTTGACAACTTTTAGGGAATGGCGCAATAATAATCGTCTCATCCTAAATGTTGACAAATGTAAAACCATGAGTTTTACACGCAAAAAAGTCCCGTTTTCGTACTGCTATACGTTTGATTCTTGTCCATTGAGTAAGGTTTCTGTCTTTTCTGACTTAGGTGTAGTTCTTGACCCAAAACTAACATTTATTGACCATATTAATTATACAATTAAAAAAGCAAATAGGGTTCTTGGATTCATTAAAAGATTCGGTCGTGATTTCCACGACCCTTATGTTCTCAAGCTTTTATTTGTTTCATTTGTAAGACCGATACTAGAATACGCATGTGTTGTATGGTCACCATATTACTCAATACACATATCGCTGGTTCTACGGAAGGACCTCGTTCCCAGCAAACATTTTCATTCAGAAATGAATCACAATAAAATCAAAAAAGTGAACAAATCAACCGAAAAAGAATACAGAAATGAATCATTTTGAGTTCTTTTACCTGGGCTCTTAGCCACCGATTTGAATCATTAAAGGGAATCATTTAGGATTTTAAAAGTCTTTATTAAAATGAACGTATATAATGTTCTTTTATTCATTTAAATAATTACTTCATGAACCTTTTCTGAATCATAACAATGATTCCAATGTGATTAATTAAAATGAAGGTATATACTCAGAATTCCCTCACTTAAATGAATTATATTGGAATCATTTTTATGATTCAAAAAAGTTCAAGAAGTAATCATTTAAATGAATGTATAGAGCATTATATACGTTCATTTCAATGAAGAATTTTAAAATCCTTAATGATTAACTTTAATGATTCAAATCAGTGTCCAAGAACCCAGGTAAAAGAACTCAAAATGAATCATAAATGAGTTTTTTTTTATCAATTAAAGAAGTTAAAATTTTTGCTGACACGGTGACAGAAAATGTTTTCCCAACATTTTAAACCATTCTCGGAGGAACAATAAAACTGACTCTTCTTAAAGCAGTCCTTAAGTTAAGAAACTTTTTGTATACTTTTTTCTTAATTTCAGACACTTTAATCAAATCTCTAATTAAAATAAAAACGTCATAATGTTTAGTTATATTTTTATATTTGACTTCATTTCAGAAAAAAAGAAAAAAAGAAAACTTATTAAATTCTCATTAAAAACTTATTAAATTAAATTACACTTATAGTTAGTTTTCGGTTCGTTTTACTTTTTTATTATTGATTAAGATATTTTTATTCAACTCTTTTATAAATTATTTGCACTGTTTATCATTCCATGATCACATCAAAAACTTTAGCCGAATGATAATTCACAATTTCACGTTCAAAACGATAAACGAAACTTTTGTCGCGACAATGACCCGTTATCCTTACTCCTTTGTAAGGAAAATAAATAAGGGCGAACAAAAAAATACTCATAAGGATACACAAAGATTCAAGAAAATGAGCGAAAACTCATAATGCACAAACCTTTGCCTACGTAAGAAAAATAAATAAAGGACAAAAAAAAAACTTTTGCATAGAAAGATCCACCAACAAGTTCTTGTATACACTCAACTCATATTTGTGAAGAAAAAAGAATGAAAAATGAATATTGTTTTTTCGTTTTGTTTCATTTTTTCGAATCTTTGTGTATCCTTATGAGGTTTTTTTGTTTGCCCTTATTTATCAAATCTCTCACCATGTCCCCCGTAAAAATGTGAAGGATCTTTCTGTACATTTATAATTCATTCACAAAACTGAACGTTTTATGAAAATTGTTCTTCATTTTTTGTGAACAAAATCTGAACATTCACAAAAATGTTTGCTGGGTTAGAACTTTTGGGTAGTTTTTCACAATCACTAAAAAACTGTTTTTGCAGTACCTCGTATGTATCAAAAATATTCAGAAATTAAAACACGGATAGGACCTCGTATGTACTTAACTCAATTTATATTCCTTGTAGCTAATTCACAATAAATAAATTTCAAAAAACGTAACTATCATTGTTTTCCTAAGAATAAATACAAACCATAAAACACTTCTTTTAATAATTAAGTTTAACATTTTTCGATCAAATCTTAACAGTAAAAAACGACTCAAAAACTCATTTCAGAGACTAACGAGGTACTGTATTTTCATTTTAATAAGATTTTTTTATCGAGGTTTTTTATTTTCGAGTTTTCTAAATTTTCTTAGAACAAACACATCTAACCAGAAATGCCAAAAGGTAGCTCTGGTTTTTGTGCATTTTTTTAGCCTAATTTCAAAAAATGTGATTTTTCTTCTTACGAGGTCCTTTCGTAGAACCATCGATATCAAGAATTGAGTCAATCCAAAAAAAGTTTCTACGTTACTGTCTTCGATCTCTTCCTTGGTTTAGAGGGATTCTCCTTCCCCCTTATTCTGATAGACTAACTTTTATCAACCTTCCATCTTTGACTAATCACAGAAAATATATTAAATTTTGTTTTGTTGCTGGAATTATTAATGGGTCGATATCTTCAACGTCAGTTCTTAGTCAATTAAATTTCAGTTTTAGTCGCTCAAGTTTAAGACGGCAGCAACCTTTAAATAAAATATTCTGTAGATCAAACTATGGTGTAAATAGCCCGCTTAATCAATTAATAAAAATTTATAATGAATTTTATGTTTGTTTAGAATCCGCTAATGATAACTTAAAATGCAAAAAGTTTAAAGATTTATTTTTCAATAGTTTTATATAATATATAATATAGATTATAAAAATTAGATTAAGCACTGTCACGTTAGATATTAACGAATTGAATAAATAAATAAATAAATAAAACATATAGTTTCCCATGGGAATAATGCGGAATAATATTAACTTTTCTCCAATTAATGAAAAAATTAACACAAAAAACGCAATTTTTCAACTTTCGAGCACAATAACAAAATATTGAACATCATATGAAATAAGAATTTACTTGTTTTTACATTCTCTTATATAATATTTAAGAAAAATAAAACGAAGTCCCGAATAACAAATGAGAAAATCCTTGTAAATTCAGATTAACCAAAGCGCTTTTATAACTCGATTTTATCTAAAATGATCATAAAATCCGACTTTAAGATCAATTTCTGTTTTTTGCCTAACCGTAACCTAAAAATTTATTTATATTTACTAAGTACAAGGTATTAGCTGCACATAAAACCGGTTTTTGCATTGATTCATGAAAGTGATTTTTTTAGTTAAATTCCGCTAGATTAGTGAATTGTCACACTGTGCGTCGTGGGTTCGAATCCTACTCGGGCCCAAAGTTTTTATTTCATCTTTCACGGACACTGCCTCTTGCGAAGAACTGACAAAACTTCCAAGAGTATCATCTGTCATGAAAAAGTGCTTCTCAACTTTGCCGTTCGGAATCGGCGTTAAATTGTAGGTCCCCTCAATTCTTCACACGCACCTAGAGAATTGTTGATGAGAGTAAGCCACTTAGGCCTTGGCTCTTCAAGAGCTGTTGCGCCGCTCTATTTTTTTTTGTTTTTTTGAATAAAACTTGAATGGGTTTTGATCGTTCCGGTGAACTCGACTGACAACACAGTCAAAGTTTGACAGCACAGGCCCCAAAAATTGACAGCACAAGTCCAAATAATTGACATCATCAGACATTTTTATTGCTTCACTCAAGTACACTATACATGTACGATGTTCTCGTTGGACTATTTCCGCCGACTTATTTTGAAGTTTAATCTGTCGTGTTCAAACACAAAAGTAGTGTGAACGCTATAGACTCACTTTGACGTCTTAGTTGTCAAAAATTGACAATAGGCCAGTTCAACTTAACAACATCTAACTGATGTGAGACCAAAAAGAATTGCTACTGAAATTTAAAGTTATTTTGCGTGTAAGAAATTTGCAAAATCGAATCAATCTCTCTTTTTGAATGGCTTTGTTTTCTGATCAGCTGTTAAATCGTTTTGTATAGAAAACTCAGAAATATCAAACACGTAGTATATAATATGTGTAAAATCCGTGTAAAATTATGTGTAAATCCGTCTCGCTTAAAGCTTACCTATGGCAAGCTTGACGTAAATTTTTATTGTGGTGATATTTTTATTCAAGTAATATTCATTATATTTATTTTTATTTAAACAAAAGTGTTTCAAACTGTGCATAAACCTTATACCACCGCGCTTGCAACACAATTTCCACCAAAATCGCGCTGTTTAATCGTCAATTTGCATAATTTACCTCGCCGCCTTTCTGTCTTTGCCTCTGCCCCATGAACAAAAAAGTGCATGTACTTCGCTCTTCAAGTAAAATTGGCGCAATTCAACCCAACCTCAATATGGCACAAACACCCGAATCCAAAAACAAATTGTCGCTGTTTGAAAAGTTGATGAAAAAGGAGATGAAGGATTTAAGAGAGTGGATTAAGGATGAAATGGAAAAGTTGACCGAGAAGCTGGATAAAATTGAAAGCGATTTTAACCTACGTTTCGCAGATCACAGCATTGCGGTTGCAGACTTGACTCGCAGAGTCGAAGAACTCGAAACAAAATCATCAGAACCCCTCTCCTCCACCGCCACCGGACAACTCGCCCAAAGAATAGAAGAGCTTGAACGTGAAAAATATTCTACTTGCGCTGTCATACGAGGAATTCCAAAAATGGAGAACGAAGACCTGCATGAACTATTTTCTAACCTATGTCAATCTGTTCAACTCACGCCAGTACCTGTTTTGCAAAACATTCATCGCGTAATATCGAAAAGCAATCCGAAAGATATTAACACCTCGATCGTCTTAAAATTCAGCACATCGACCGACAAAAATAAATTGCTGCAATCGATCCGTCATCGTTGGATAACAAGTAAACAAAATCTTCGTTTACATGATGTAAAGCTCAATTCTGACAGCAGCATTTATGTAAACGAAAGCCTAACGTCATCCAGCCATATGATCTTGCGGAAAGCTCTTGCACTCAAACGTCAAAAAGCTCTATCGAGTGTCTACACTAGAAATGGCAGGGTGTTCATTCGTGTAACTGGTGCTGCGAAAACACTTTTAATTACTTCGATCAATAGCTTGGATTTAAATATTGCCGAACATAAATTGAATCAACAACAATTGAATGATGAAAAATCGTAAGCTTGGAGATGACCATCATTATCACTATTTTAATTTTAATTTTATTATTATTATTAGTTTTATTAATATTTTTATTGTATTTTATTTATTATTATATTATTTGTATAAACATTTCTTTTCAATTAACTCTATTAATTTAATTAACTTTCAAATACTTATAATGTTGAATTTAAGCCAATTACCTAAACTTCAATTTCGTGTATCTAATGTTTCTCTCTTAGTAGTATGTCTTGGTGGTGGTTCTAATTCTTTTTTCTTTGAAAATGACTAGCAACCAGACTAGTAGTATGTTTGATAGCACAATCAATATGCGCATGATGCTCAATATTCTATGCAAGCAATGTAATGGCCTTCATGTTTGCCATTTAAATACTCAAAGTCTTTATCCTAAGATAGATGAATTTAGATATGTGTTCGAGGGCTCCAATATAGACATTATCTGTGTATCTGAGACATGGTTCAAGGAAAGTTTATCTGACGTCCTGTGTAATTTAAAAGGATATGATTTGTTTCGTTCTGACAGAAGCGACCCAAGAGGTGGTGGGGTAGCAATCTACATTCGCAGTTCTATAAAATGCAGCTTCGTTACCAGATCTGATAGCAATTCCCCAATTGACTACTGTTTTATAGAAATTTTGAATGGTAGGAACAAATGTTTAGTAGGTGTGGTTTATCGCCCAAATAAACATATTGATTTCTCGTCCATGTTCACAGTGTTAGAGAGTACTTCCTCCAATTATTCTGAAATTATCATATGTGGTGACTTTAATTGCAATTTGCTAAATACAGAAACATCAAAATCTTTTATTGAACGAATGAACAGTCTTAGTTTGTATAATAACAACTTTAGTAATCCAACTCACTTTACAAATGATAGTGCAACACTCTTAGACTTATTCTTTACCCATAACATCGATAATTTCTTGACATATGACCAGCTTTCTGCATCCGCCTTTTCGAAACATGACTTAATTTTTGCAACTTTTGATTTTGTTCCCCCTTTTGTTGCTACCACTTTTGATTATCGCGACTTTAAAAATATTGACTTAGCTCAACTGCAGCATGACCTTTTTCAGATTAACTGGCAACACATATATTTTATGGATTCCGCCGATAATCAAGTCTTATTCTTAGAAAATCATATTCGTAACTTATTCGATAAGCATGTGAAGCTTAAAACAAAGGTTGTCAAACACATGCACAAGTCATGGTTTTCCCTGGAAATAAAGGAACTGATGAAGAAAAGAGACTTAGCGTACAAACACTGGAAACGTTTTAGATTGACTGAATTTTATAATACTTTTCGTAACTTTCGAAATATAGTACGCATCAAAATCAGAGAAGCCAAAATACAGGTATTTTCAAATCATCTGAGAAAAGATTTACCTTCCAAAACACTCTGGAAAAATATACGTGATCTTGGAGTAGGACCATTGAAAGGAAAATATCCTGAAAACACTAATCCTGATGTTCTTAATGCTGACTTTGCGAAAATCCAATCTGAGTGCTTTAATGAGATAGAAACATCAAATGTCATCGAACCAGTTGATCCGAGCTTAAACTATTTTGAATTTAATGCAGTTGTTGAAGCTGACTTAGTAGAAAACATTTTAAAAATTAAATCGAAAGCCATGGGGTTTGATGAAATTCACCCCTTGTTTATTAAAATTATACTACCTCAAATACTTCCCACCCTAACGCATATTTTCAATACCATCATTATGACAAGCTCTTATCCTCATTCTTGGAAAGTTGCAAAAGTTATTCCAGTGATTAAAAAATCTGCTACGCGTCTAACACCTCCCGAATACAGACCAATTTCGATTCTTCCTTTCATTTCAAAAGTTTTAGAAAAAATTTTACATAGCCAGATCTCGAATTTTATAAAAAATAACAATCTTTTATGTGCTAACCAATCTGGTTTTAGAGTAAACCACAGCTGCGTGTCTGCTCTCATTAAAGTAACTGAGGATCTAAGATGTGCCATTGACCATGATCAAGTATCATATTTAGGTTTACTTGACTTCTCGAAAGCTTTCGATACAGTTAATCACAGTGTTCTTATTTCCAAAATGAAAACGCTGTTCCATTTCAAAGATTCGGCTTGCAAGTTAATGTTGTCATACCTTTCTGGCAGAAAACAAGCTGTCGTAGTAGACAAACATGTTTCCGGATTACTGGATCTTTATTCTGGGGTCCCTCAGGGATCAATTCTGGGACCATTGCTATTTTGCATGTTTATTAATGACCTTCCAGCCCAGGTGCATAATTCGACCATTGATTTGTATGCAGATGATGCACAGATTCGGCTAAGTTGTGAATTGGGCATGATTGAAAACGGTGCTTGCCTATTGAATGAAGACTTGGATAGAATTTATCGGTGGTCTGAGGCAAATAACCTGAGGTTGAACCCAGAAAAATCCAAATGCTTGGTAATCTATAAACGAAAACTTGACCTCGGTTATTTTCCACCCATAAAAATAGGCAACCAGGTAGTCGAGTACGTTGATAAGGCAAAGAACCTTGGTATATGGTTTAATTCCACGCTTAGTTGGGATTGTCATATACAACATATTCTAGGAAAAATTTACGGGTGCCTACGCAGTCTTTCCTTTACACAGAAGCATACGCCACAACATATCAGACTTTACCTAGCAAAAACTTTGATTATCCCGATAATTACCTACGGATGCCAGATATTCTGCAGACTAAGCTCAGAAAGTAAAAGATACCTAAATGTTGCATTTAACAACATTACTCGATACGTGTACAACCTAAAGCGCTATGATCATATTTCGTCGTATAAGAAAAATTTACTTGGATGTACCTTAAACGCATATCTAAGTTACTTTACTCTAAAGACTTTAAATGATATTATAACAAAAAAGGAGCCAGTTTATCTTTATAACAAAATTGTGTTCTCTAATTCCACCCGAACTTTTGTACTTATCCAACCTAGATTCACTTGTAATGCCTCTGAGCGCCAATTCTTTGTTTGTGCTGTCAGACTCTGGAACTCCCTACCCCTAGATATACGAGAGCTTCGCGGACGGAAGCATCTTGATCGCGTTATCTTTAGGTACTTGGCTGAAAATTCCTAATCTTACTTTTTCTCAAATAATTTCTTTTTCATTATTAAAAATTTAATTTATGAAAAAATTATTCTTCGATTTCTTTTTTTTTTTAATATGTATAATGCTCTAAACTGAATTAGCTTGTTATAATGTCACCATAATATATAATAATGTAACTTTTGCTCCTGTAGACTTAAGTCTTTTGTAAAAGATGATCCGAAATAAACAAATAATAAAAAAATAAAAAAAAAAAAAATAAGAGATTCAAGAGAAATCAATCCTTCGAGAAAAAAATTACATTTCTTTGTGAAAGAAATGCGTTTAAGGGAAAAAATTCCCACTTTTACGTCACGGATCAATTCTTGGGTTGTAAGAAAACCCACATGAGATCTCAATGTCACTTTGACTGAGGCAAAATCATTTTGTGGAACATAATTCTAAATTCTCATTGCGATAAAATGGTTACCTTACAAATTGTTGTTGTACATTGTCAGTTACGTCGAAATAGCTGAGTGAGAAATCGAATCCGAAATATTTTCATCTCGGAGATCTCAGAAAAAAATCTCATTTCTCATTATTGTTCCACTTAAAAAATCTCTTGAGATCTCAGTGAGATGTTGTTAGGTGGAACTGGCCTAATTAAAGTAGTCTGTCAAATCAAGCAGAAAACCAATCTTGGTAGTACTAGCTGTTCCATATACAAAGGAAAATCCTGCCTCACTTTGTTGTCTTTTTCTTACCAGCAAGTGCGAAAGAGACAAAACATATAGACGTCAAGATAAGTTGGAGGAAAGAATCCAATGTGAACATCGTCCTGTATTTAATCAAGAAGATCTGTCAAACCAAGCAGAGAACCAATCTTGGTAGTACTTGTTGTCTTTGTATATGAACAAAGCTTGTTGTCTTTGTATATGAACTAGACTAGTACCCATAGAGAATCTATTTACCTAGAGTCGCAACTCGCTCTCTTTTTTAAAAAATCACTGTCCAAAAAATGTTGTGGTGAGTATCTCAATTTACTCTTATTTTTCGTGTCCGTGAATCTGTGAAAGAGGTGAAAAAAAATTCAATAAGGACATGACGCACTGTTTTAAGGGTGAAATATACTCTGCCAACGTGTTTAAATGTGTTTTTTTTAGTTATTTTTTCGTAAATCATAGTTGAATTCCATTTAAAAAGCAAAAAACACTATGCACTGCACTTTGTACTGTTATTTAAATACTTAAAACATGAATTTCATACAATTATTTTTTATTTTTAAAATTTTTGAATTTAACTGACTCTTATTTTTGAATTTTGGGCGCAGGCTTTTAAAATTGAGCCTAGGCTTTTCACCTTATTGAGTCCAGCACACAGGCCTACCCATTGCAAATGTATTGGTTCGGTCTCCCATTTGAATTTCATTGAAAAGCCTATACATTTACATTGGGTAGTATATTTTATCAAATTTAATTTTTTAGTCGAAAGAGAGTAAAATGGCTTGAGTTGCGACTCTAGGTATACCTCATAGAGGACATATATTACATAGAGTCCCGACTTCGGTGGTTGGCTCTCTTTCGGCCTATAAGCTGAAATTTTCACATTTATACCTTAAAAGTGCATAAGTGTTAGTTTCCCAATGCATTTCTTATGGGACCTCTCACTAATACGCATGCACTTTTAAGGTCTGTGTGCTCACTCCAGTCATGGTGTATATCCTGAGCTCAAATTTCAAAAAAATAGATTCCGTTGAGCTCAAAATTTTTGAAAAAAATCCAAACATACAAACAAAGTCATTTGATATCAAAAATTATTATATATGTTTGTTTCTTTGCACTTGTAGCATATAATTACATTATTATTTACCATTATTTGTATGAAAAATATCATATATCTTAAAACGAATACAACAAAAAGTCGAAATATTGTGCGTAAACCTTAAGGAACATACAATTGCGCCTTTAGTCTCGTATTTGCTGTGGTGAAATCTTTGACAGCTAATTTGACGTTATCAAAGTTTTTTTTTTATTCTCAATAATAAATTGTCAATTTGGATTTTGGAAAGTGTTAATTGAAAAAATTGTTCGAGAGTAATTTGTTTGCTTTTTTCTCTGTTTTAGAAAATATTTACATTTTTAAATATTTTTAGAATCCGCGAAGAAGACACATCGTTTTAATTATGAGTACATATCAGAAAATGGTTCAAGGATTGAAAGATGCCAGTGAAAAAAAGGATACCGATATGGTATTGGCGAATCCACTTTTGCCAGAAGATGTCTTGAAAGGTATGCCAGCTTTATAACTCTTAAATCAATTGAACTTAAAGAAAGAGAAAGGGATGATGCCTTTACACTTTCAGAGGTTGTTCCTGGAAATATTCGCAACGCAGATCACTTCATTAACTTCCTTCGACGTTGTGTGGAGTACATAAAAACTCGTCTTCGTGTTCACAATGTTGTACAAGAAAGGAAATGACCAAGTTGCGATACTGTCGAAATTTGAAACACGAGAAGATACTAATGTGATACGAAACTCTGGACAGCTTCTAGTGGACACGGCAAAAATAGAATAATTTGTTTTTCACATCGTACTTGTATTTAGAATCAGTGGTAGCTTGGTATGACCAGGCATTGTGGACACCTTGTTGCGATACAAACTTCCCTTCATTGAGACACAAGACAATGCAGAAACAAGTTACGCTCTTATGAATTATGTAAAGGTAATGTGGCTTTTCTTACAACCCAAGAATTGCTCCGTGACGTAAAAGTGGCAATTTTTTTCCCTTAAACGCATTTCTTTCACAAAGAAATTGAATTTATTTCTCGAAGGATTGATTTCTCTTGAATCTCTTTTTGGAGACGGATTTACACATACTTGTACACGGATTTTACACGTATACTACAGCTGATCTTACTGTTGTTGTGATTATCATGCACAAAACGATTTTACAGCTGACCAGACAACGCAGACATTCAAAAATGGGATTGATTCGTTTTTGCACATTTCTTACACGCCAAAAAACATTGAACTTTAGTAACAATTCTTCGTGGTTGTAAGAAAAGCCACATAAATCTTAAGAAAAATAAATTGCATTTACTGTACACTGTTTGTTTGTAGGCTTGTGACTGTGGTCGTGGTGCTGTACTTCTCGCTGTCACCAGAGGAAAAGTGTCTGAAGGTGTTGATTTCGACATCAGTACGGCAGAGCTGTACTCATGTTCGATATTCCGTATGTATATACTCAATCCAAGATTCTCAAAGCTCGCCTTCGATATCTCTGAGATATTTTCCAAACAAATAAGAACGATTTTCTTACATTTGATGCTATGCGGCATACCGGATGCCGCCCACTGAGCGGCGCCCAGTGTGTTGGAAGAGTACTTCGCGGCAAAACCGATTTTGGTATAATGATATTCGCTGATAAACGATTTTCCCGTCAAGACAAGCGCGGTCGGCTGCCGAAATGGATTCATGAGTATCTGGTGGATAGTTTCTGTAATTTAAGTACCGGAGAGGCGATGCATTTGGCTAGAAGATGGTTGAGACAAATGGCACAGCCGTTTACAAGAGAAGATCAGCTGGGAATTTCTCTGCTTACATTGGAGCAATAAGAAAACTTGGAGAAGCAAAAGCAGTTGAAAAATAATAAGGGATAACTTGATGAAAGTCAATAAATCTCATATCACAAAGAAAATGTTAACATTTTTGTGTTGTATCTGCTTGTTATTAGTTATAGTAGCTTAGTGGTTAGGTGCGTTGGCTGCTAAGCAGAACGTCGTGGGTTCGAATCCTATTCGGGCCCAAAGTTTTTATTTCATCTTTCACGGACACTGCCTTATGTGAAGAACTGACAAAACTTCCAAAAGTATCAATCTGTCATGAAAAAATGCTTCTCAACTTTGCTGTTTGGAATCGGCTATAAATTGTAGGTCCTGTCAATTCTTCACACGCACCTAGAGAATTGTTGATGAGAGTAAGCCACTTAGGCCTTGACTCTTCGAGAGCTGTCGCGCCACTCTCTCTCTCTCTATATATATATATATATATATATATATATATATAGTTGGTCTCTATAGACGCTGTCATACGCGGAATTGAAATCGATAAAAAGGTGGTAGGTATCGATTTGCAGTTCCTGGGTCTTCTCCAAGATCTGCCGTAGGGTGAATATTTGATCGATGGTGGACTTTCCGGGTCTGAAGCCACACTGATACGGACTTCCCAGATTTTTGACGAAGGGCTTCAAATGTTCACACAGCACGGCAGACAAGATATATTTATATATATTTATATATATATATATATATATAAATATATATATATATATATATGTGTGTGTGTGTGTGTACATAATCCTACCATTAAACTTTTATAATCACGGTGGTCGTCCACGTTTTATCAGCTCGACTAGATTGCGTTACCGCGTCCGCGTAAGGCATACGGATTTTCTCGAATTGGAGGTCTATTGACCCATTCGTTTAAGCCGTATTATTCGAAGACTTAGATTACCATAACTACTTTCCTTAACTATAAATAAATGTATATCAATATTTTAAAAACATGTACATATGCGCTTTAGCTATGTCCGAGTTGTTACCCGCGACGACCGGGATAAAAAGTAACCTAGTCATTATCAGACCCCTAAACTACCACTACCTATGTATAAAATCACTTCGAAACTTTGCTATATGCAGAAATGTAGCAAATCTATCCCAAATCTTCTTTCGCACTCGTGCTGTGGCGAGAGTCCTAAAGGATATCAAAATACATAAATCGGATGGTCTCCCCGCTATTGTTCTGAAGAGGTGTTCTTCCACGCTGGCAAAACCCTTGCGTAAGCTTTTCCATCTATCCTAGTCTTCTGGGCTGGTTCCGATGCAAAACAGCATTTGTGAAGCCAATCCCGAAAAAAAACCCGAATCGTCTTCTCCCTCCAATTATCGACCGATTGCACTTATGTCCCTTCTTTCTAAGGTAATGGATACCTTATAATAGCTGATGAACTATCAGCTCAAGAAATATCTCGAAGACCGAAAACTTTTTAATGACAGGTCCAGTGGTGATCTGATAGCTTATCTCACCGAACAATGGAACAAAATTTTACATCGTTTTGGAGAAAGTAAGGTTGTTGCACTTGATATTCTAAAGGCATTTGATAAAGTCTAGCACCTTGCTCTTTTATCGAAAATGACTGCCTTCGGTATCTATGAATCCATTCTTCGTTGGATTAGAAACTTTCTTGTTTCAAGTTGTGTTGGACGGATTCAAGTCTGAAACCCACAATATAACTGCACTCACTGTGTCTATGGCATAACAAGGGTATAAGAATAAGAAACCCCTTGAGTGTGTGTTATTATAAAAGAAAAAAAAGGAACCGTAAACTTTTCCAGATTCTATATTTTTTTAAATTAAATTTACAGATTTTCTTCGAATTGTTAGGGGCGTTGAATAAAGCGAGGACCGCGTCTTGGAGGAGATTTTCGTCTTTAGAAATTTTCAGTGTCACTGATTTGGTATTTTGAAAATTCTTCTCGTTAAACTTTACCAAACGATGGAAGCATTCTTCATATTTTGTAAGAGCATATCACATTCAAGATTTGATTTTCTGATAGCATTCAAGACGATTGAATATCTTGTCTGTGGGATCGTTGGTGAGGTGTTTGAGTTTGCCAAAAATATCCATGACAATGAAGTAGATATTCCTTACTGAATTTCGCTTCTTCCAGACTGAAATAGGTCATCAATTCGCAGGATTTTGCACGAGACTTTGAGGCCACTTGATATTCCTTTAAGTTCATCGATGCATTCATAGAGGACATATATTACCTAGAGTCCCGACTTTCTTCGTCCCTTTCCGGAAACACCCGCAAATCTCCTCTGAGGTGAACTCTCACGATCCTCTCTTTTTTTCGTATCCGTGAAACTTTTAGAAAGAAAAAAAAAAAACAACATTCACCTCAACCGTGGGTAAATTTTTTTCCTGGGCCCAAAGTGACAGAAGCCAATCGTGTGAAAAAAAAATCATTTGTTTTTTGTTTATTTTTTCAAGATAAAATCAAAACTTATGTCGATTTTCTGAAATTATCAAGCAACGAATTGTATTTGGAAGAGGGTGAAACGCTCATAACAGAGATAAGTTTATTTATTCAACAAGCGAAACATCGAAGGAAGCACACAAAATGCTATTTGCGAAGCAAATGAAGACCTCCAGCAATGCATCCATAGAGGACATATATTACCAAGAGTCCCGACTTCGGTGGTTCGCTCTCTTTCGACCTACAAGCTGAAATTTTCACATTTATACCTTAAAAGTGCATAAGTGTTAGTTTCCCAATGCATTCCTTATGGGACCTCTCACTAATACTTATGCAATTTTAAGGTATGTGTGCTCACTCCAGTCATGGTGTAAATCCTGAGCTCAAAATTCAAAAATATATCAGTCGATCTTTGACTTTCGAGCAGGAAAGACTTAAGCAGTGCCAGTGGTTTATTTTCAAGTGTTGTGAAAATTAGAGAAGTACTTAAATTGTTAGTTAGTCACCAGTTGATTAAATAGTTCGATAGCGCAGCGCTAGTGTGTTGGCTTAAGAACCAAGGGACACGAGTTCGAGCCCAGGTTTGGGTGGAGTTTTTTTATTCCAATTTCGAGTCGCGATGATCAACCTAATAAAGGAAAAAGCAGCAACGACATCGAAAACTGCTTCTGCTAAGTCATCCGATGGTAAAGTAGCGGTTGAAAACGCTGTAGGCAATGAAGGGGGAAAGAAGAGGAGGCGGAGCCTAAGGCCAAAGCCAAATTTGGACACTAAAAGGCCAGCCACCATCTCAGCCAAGCTGCAAGCTGAGGTGGTTGACATTCAAAGGGCAGCAAAGACAACGGCAACGAACAAAATCCAACGGCAATTAGAAGATGATATTAGTTCCGACGACTCTGTGGAGTACATGTCCGGAGAAGGGGAGGGACTATACAGGTCCGGCGGCAGCAATAAATTTGCCGACCTGTCTACTGAGTTCACCGATGAGGAGGTAGAAGAAGCCCTCCTCTCAAAGCAAGCCAGCATTGACAAATGCGAGAAAATGCTTAATACGCTTAAGGAGGAAATTAAGCCCCTTCTGCAACGACTTAAGGAGAAACAGGAGACGCGCCGGCAACAAGAGGCAGCGGAATTAAAAAAGAGGCAACTGCAGAGGCAGCAGCAGCAAAGCCAAAAACAACAACCACAGCAGCAAAAACAACAACAACAACCACAGCAGCTGAAACAGCATATACAAGTTGCGAATAACATTAAGCAACAACAAAAGGAGCAGCCTAGACCCAACACAGGGGCGGCACAATTAGGCTCCAGTTCATCGGGGGCCCCCAAACCAAGGGTGGCAGCAGCACCAAAGCTGCCCGCAGCATCAGCTAAGGCTGCAGTACCAGCTAAAGTACCAGCAATAGTACTAGCAGCACCAACAGCAGCACCAGCAGTAGCACAAGCAGCAGAGCCGCAACCATCAACATCAGCAGCAGCGAGGAAGCAACAACAGCAACTCCAGCAACGCCAGCAACAACCACGGCAAAAGTCCGAGAAAGTGCCACCAATAAGGACGTACAAGGTCGACCTACAGGACATTAAACAGGTATGTAAGTCGGCCACGGATAATAAATTTTGCATTAAAATTATAAATGAAAAACAGAAGCGGTATTCGGTTCAATGCTTCACATTGGCCGAATACAAACTTGTTAAAGAGTGCCTTAAAGAAGCCACTGCTGAATTCTTCAGCTTCACTCCTAGGAGTGAAAAACCGAAGACGGTCCTTTTAAAGGGCATCAGTTCCTGCACGGAACCAGAAGAGCTCCTAGCTGAGCTCCGTCAGAAGGCCAGCGATGACCTCGAATTCATCGGAGTCAAGCCTTTCTCTACAGTAAGGTCCAGACGGGAGGGGCATAAACTGCCAATTTTCATTGTTACTCTGTCGCCCCAAAGTAGACTGGAAAGTCTTAGGAATATTACTGTCCTAGACTACCAGGTCATACACTGGGAAAAATTAATGAGGCACGACGACATGCTTCAATGCATGCGCTGCCAGAGGTTCGGTCACGCTGCAGCCAACTGCGAAATGCAGTTGCGCTGTGTGAAATGCGCCGAAACCCACAATAGGGGTGAATGTAGGTTAGGGACTGAGCGGGTCGAAGACATGACCCAGCTCAAGTGTGTAATCTGCGGGAACGAGGGGCACCCTGCAAACTATCGGGGCTGTCCTAAGGTCCAAGAGATACGGGAGAAACAGGCCAGCCAAAAGGCAGTAGAAAGTCGAACCGTACGACAAGCTCCGACAACAAACTCACTCGTGAGACCCGGTCTTTCTTACGCCAGATCAGCGAAAGGAATGGGTAAAGCGAGACAGGCTCCACCACCGGTCGCCCAACAGGCCCAAGAGCCTAAGGCGCCGGCAGGGCAGCCAGACATTGTGGCCTTGTTGGTTGCCATTCAAGGCCAACTAGCAGGACTGCAAAGTCAGATCTGGGAGCAAGCCTCAAGAGTGGATCATCTCCACTCTTTGATGACTGGCCAAGCGCAACTTCAGGGTTAAGGGCGCGCTGCCGAAGACGCGCCTTAAGATCCTAGGTTTGAATGTGAATTCATTGATTAGGATCGAACGTAGAGCCAATTTGTTCCAGCTGTTAAAAGACCACAGTCCTGATGTGTTTATGGCTAGCGAAACCAAGCTAAACCAGAAACACAAACTGACTAATAACAATTACAATATCGTAAGAAGGGATCGACCCGACTCCACTCAAGGAGGCGGCGTTGCAATCTTCATACGTAAGGGCATTAAGTATAAAGTCATATACAGTAATGATTTGCGAAAGCTGAGGACGCTAGAAGTCTGCGTCATATGCATCTCTCTCACTCATGGGAAGCGGATGTATATGATTGCGGCTTATGCGGCTGAAGCTCCGCAGGCTACTATCTTTATTTCAGAGCTCGAGATTCTCTTCAGGGTACTAAATCTGAGCTTGGAAGAAAACTACTTCGTTATGGCCGGAGATTTGAACGCAAAACATGAAGATTGGGGAAATCAAAATAACAATCCAAGAGGTAATCATCTTTTTAATTTGATGAATCTTTGTAGTATTGAATATGGTGTCGACTTGCTGGCTACAGAAAGGCCATCGTTCCCAAGGAGCGGTTCCTTCCTGGATCTTTTGCTGTACGATACCAGACTGACAATAACGGACAAAGTGGGTAATCACCCTCGAAACTGCTTACAGACTGTCGAGTACGACAGTGACCACTGCGGACTCGCTGCTGTAATTCAGATTCCGAACGAGCGCGTGGAGTTGGATGAATACGTTCCAACGCATTCTTACAATTACAGTAAGATGCGCTGGCCTCGTTTCACCCAAGTCCTAGCGAGAGAACTTCGTTCGAGTGACATAACCCCACCAAACAACCGAAACTTGACAAATACAGAAATCGACCAACACCTTGAACAGATGGACAATATAATAAAACAGACAATGGAACGGACAATACCGAAGTACAAGGAACGCGACCAAAACAACGTCTACAGTAACGCGACCATAGACGCACTGCACAGACAGAAAAGCGGACTACTGACAAGACTTAAAAACTTGTACAGACGATTTACAGACCCGAACGACCTGGAGATTAGGACACTGAAGTCGTCGATTAAGAACGTCAACACCCTGATCAAGGAAAACTACAGGTTATCTATTAATTTGTACTGGGACAAGAAAATTCGGGCCGTTAATTCTAGCGACCCGAGTATGTTCCCTCAAATTAATAAGATATTTAGGTCCAAGAATCAGAACGACCTTCCGTGTCTTAAGCTCCAGAGGACAGTAGCGAACAGAGACGTACTTCTGACAGCGCAAATAGATCCTGAGGAAGCCGTCTTGGACGATGACTTCTTTGTGATTGAAGATCCGCAGGAGAAAGTGGAGACAGTTGGTGCTGCTTTCCAGCAAGTGTATAAGGTGAATGCTTGCACTCGCCCGAACCACGACCTGGAAAACAGAGCCTTACTTCATCACTTCTACCTAAGGAATGATATTTCGCAATGGCGATCCG
The DNA here is from genome assembly GCA_920937365.1 of Sphaerophoria rueppellii. Classification (NCBI taxonomy): domain Eukaryota; kingdom Metazoa; phylum Arthropoda; class Insecta; order Diptera; family Syrphidae; genus Sphaerophoria; species Sphaerophoria rueppellii. Next base: position 4,854,821 of record CAKKXW010000006.1, on the reverse strand, counting down.
AGAACCGTGGTTTTACCCGGTTTGATGACGATTTCTTAGCAAACGCTATAATCGCCGATCGAACGGGCTCAAGTCCCTTGCTCATCACGAAGGTAGAGCTCCAGCTCATCTTCGATTCAATAAAGAACAAGAAGTCAGCAGGTGTCGATGGTATATCCAACATTGTACTAAGACACTTACCGATTGAGGCAATAGACATCTACACCACTCTGTTCAACAACGCGCTGAATAATGCATATTATCCAGTGCGTTGGAAGACAGCTGTGGTTCATCCTCTCCCGAAAAAGGGAAAGGACAACTCCAATCCGTCAAATCTTCGGTCGATAAGTCTTCTTCCAAGTATCAGTAAGGTATTCGAAAAGATCATCAATAGAGCTCTGATTCAGTGGGCTGCGGACAATACAATAATTCCGGATAATCAGTTCGGGTTCAAGGCGGGACATGACACCATTCATGCCGCGTCTAAGCTCGTTTCTGACGTCCAATGGAACAAATCCAAGAAACAATGCACGGGTGCTGTTCTGGTGGATTTAGAGAAGGCCTTCGACACCGTATGGTTAGAAGGTTTGTACCTAAAACTCACCAGACTAGGCATCAGTAGACCATTGTTGTATATGCTTTATGATATGCTCAACGGTAGAAAGTTTGTTGTCAAAAGTGGCAATGTAACTTCTACCACCACCTTTGAAATCAAAAACGGTCTTCAACAGGGAGCGGTGAATTCGCCGATCCTCTTCAGCATTTACACCAGCGATCTTATAGGTAGCTTAACTAACGCAATTGCGTATGCCGACGACCTGATTGCGTACAGAACGGCTCGAAAGGTTGAAGTTATTAGAATTCTCTTGCAGCGTGACTTCGAGAAGATTCAGCGATACTGCGACGACTGGAAACTGAAAATAAATGTCCAAAAGTCGGAGACAATTTTGTTCCGGACTCCGTTGGCTAAGGCTTCGCGAGATACGTGTAAGAATTGGCGCAAGATGGTCATTGTTGATCCTCACGGACAGGCATTGACGAGCAAAAGTGTAGTGAAGTACCTCGGTATCTGGTTGGACCAGTATCTGTATTTCGACAGACATATAGATGCTGCTCTGACTAAGGCCAGAGGAGCCTTCGCTCTGACGAAACGGCTGTTTTACAGCAGTCGGCTTGACCCCAGAGTGAAGGTAATTTGCTACATGGCCCTCATACGGCCAATGATCGTTTATGGTTGTCCAGTGTGGTTCAACATTGCCCCTTCCCAAATGGAGAAGTTTCGGGTGTTTGAGAGGCAGTGTCTTCGGCGCTGTCTCGGTTGGTATCGGACACCGGAATCTTCTTATCTGCATTATTATTCAAACGAGGTTCTATACAATGGGGCTCGGATCAACAGAATTGACAATTTCGTGATAAAACTTGTTCGGGGCCATATTGCGAGAGCTATGACTTCGACCAACAATTTGATTTTCGGGCCGTTCTATCCGAACGAAAACTACTTCGAGAATGCACGCTTGAGCGGCTTCATTCCACCAGAGGCATTCCTCTATTTAGACCAGTGCGGCATGATACAAGATAGATTGGCAGTACCGCTTATCTACCACGTCAGGCGTAAAACTGTAGACCGGCGACTCCTGTATGAACGAGGCATCCTCGCTCGTGATGGAGCGGAGCTGCTTCGGTTCAGTAGGGCTGTGTCCGAACAGGACCGCATTGATAGGGTGAAGCAGGAGAACCAGTTTTGGTGGCTGCAAACGTCATTTGACAATGGGTAATCCGGGGTGGGGTATTTTTGCCTTGGCCGGCTTACATATTTGTTTTAGTCTTAGGTCTTAGGTTTAAGTAGAGTAGGTTTGGTGGCACTATAAAATATATTTAAAAAACAAAAAAAAAAAAATCATATAAAAAGAAAACAAGTGAAAAAAAGTGAAAAAGTGAACAAAAAAATGAACAATAAACAATAGAAGAATTATGCAAAGAAAAAAGACAATTACACAAATCCTCAAAAGAATAGAAGGACATAGTTTTTGCCGCTGTGGTTGTTCTAGTTTTAAGTAGTTTGTAGGTAGAATAGGTAATTTTAAGTTTTATTTTAAGGACCTTTGTATGTAAGTAAAACACCCCAAAAGAGACAAGGGCTTTAGTTTTTTTTAGAATTTTCTAATAAAAAAAAAATAAATAAATAAATAAATTGAAATACAAACTGAGTTCGTAGGCCGAAAGGCATTAATTTTAAAATTAATGAATTGCTTAGAGCGCCCGACTAGGGCCAGTAAGTTATATATAAGTAGAATTAATTAGGCTAGTTTCACATTTTTGTCTAGCATGTAAGTAGATTTAAGTTTAAATGAATAAAAAAATGAATTACAAAAAAAAAAAAAAAAAATTCAAAAATATAGATTCCGTTGAGCTAAAAATTAAAAAAAAAAAAACCTTAACATACAAACAAAATAATGTAATATGAAAAATAAATATACTACTTTGTTTCTTTGCACTTTTAGCATATAATTACATTATTTTTTACCAATATTTGTATCAAAAATACTGAAAATCTTAAAAAGAACGCAAAAATAAAGTCGAAATAGTATGCGACACCCTTAGGAAAAACAACATAAATACAATCGTGCCATTAGTCTCGAATTCGCTGTGGTGAAATTTTTGTCAGCTAATGTCAACAATATTTGACATTTTCAATTTATAAGTTTTTTATTTATTTGGAAAGTTTTTAATATTGCGTAGTTCGAAATTCAACCAAAGTCGACCAATTTAAATATTGCTCGATTTTGGTTCAAGAATTCTTCTTCAAAGTCGACATGGTATTCCTCAGTGCGATAGCAGGGTTGTTCACAGCAGACCTAACTGACGAGCAAGCCGTAAGTTTGACTTTCAATAACTCAAATTTTGTATGTAAAATAAATTAGTATAATTTTTCCATTATTTCAAGGCGAAACTCTTCTACGAGGATTGTTGTGGCAACCTCCGAATTAAAACACCAATAATTAATGATTATTGGTGTATTAATTCAGAAGATTCCCGGACTCTTCCGACTGCTTCCGGCCGAACAATGGAAATGAAAATAGATTGGCTGCTGCCTCTCGTGTGAAGCTAGAGGGGAACAGTAGACGTTGAAGTCTACCAAGGAAGAATGTTTTGTTTTCGACGTTCTGGCATAGCATAGTGTGTGTCTAGTGCTGCATCAACTGAAGCGGCGAACAACTCCATGCATCTTCACGTTCGTGTGGGGCAGCGGCTGAGTACGAATGTTTTGCTGGAAAGAAACAAAATGTTGAGGAGAGTTTATAATTATCAACGAATAAAATAATTAAAACTTACCAAAAATAGTTTCTGATTTGAGTGTTTTCTCCTGGTTTTGTTTTCGTAGTGGTCTGGTTGGAATTTTTTTTGACATTTCTAATTTCAATTCAAAAGCTCCCAGCTGTCAGATAGAAGTTTGAATGAAATTGAATTCAACTAAAGCTTTTAGTCGTTCAGGCGACCATAACTTTTGTGGAGAAGGACTGTTCGGGCGAAGCGGGGAGTAGGTAGGAGATTTTGGGAAAAGAGGAAATTTTCTCTTTCAACACGAGTTGCTCCTTAAAGGGGGGTTTCATGCGGGGGATGCCTTGCCCACCAACCTTAGGATTTTGGCTAAACGGATTTTTGTTATGTACTCCTCCAACAAAGGAAACGATCTCGTCGTTGTTCGAACGAGCGTTAAAGGTCCAATGAATCAGGGACATAGACTTGAAATTTAGTTGATACCATAGAAGAAGGTTAGGCGGTCGCCTTAGAGAAAGTCGGCGGTAGTGTCAAAAGTGTTCAAAGTTCAAAGTATGTAGTGCTTATATATATGTAGAGTGTCAGTCGGTAATTGTTAAATTTCTAATAATAGGTAATAGTGCAGCACATTTTGTTTGAAAAGAAAACGACCGTAAAGTGAACAAGATAATATTGGGAAAATTGAGGTGAGTGTGGAAGTAAATTTTGATTGTAGACTTAGGAAATTAGATTTTGATATGAAATAAAGAATGGCGGCGGCAAGTGGAAAATATATTCATTGTCCGTTATAGGTTTCGGTATCTACGGGAAGGCGATTAACGGTCGAAGCCATCACTGGACCGAAAGCAGCGCAAATTTAAAAAGAAGGCAGAAAAACCAGCTAGAAAAAAACAAGTAAATTGTGTGATTAGTCTGAAATATATGTTCTAAGGCATTATTTCGAGCCGCCACTGTGCACTATCGCAGAACCGAACCTCATCTCAAAAAAATATATTTAAATCAAAAAGCTTTCGCACTAAATTTATCGAAGCGAAAGTCCGAACCATTTTGTGGTGAGGTGCAAATACTCATTCCGTTGGCAATTTAAAATTTGAAATTGAAGCACCGTCGACAGAAAGAAACGAGAGAACGTATTGAAATTTTATGCACGCATTGGCCATCCTTTCGTCAACTTTTATTTATTATTCTTTTATTTATATATTTATTATTTATTCATCTTTTATTTATTTAATCGTATTTTGTTTGTTAATTTATAAGTTGTAGCATTTCATTTTCCAATTTCACATAAGTTCTAATTAATCTTTGATTTTAACGTAAATTTTGGGTGGGTTAGCAACGAAAGCGTCGCTAATCAGTGGTAGCGGGCAAATCGGTTACCCAACGGGTGAATTGATTCCAGGGAATCTTATCCGACCTAGGGAGCGCTCTTTGGGGAAAGGATCTGTTTCCGTGTTGTTTGTTGTTAAGTCTCTAGCAATCGCCCTAGACTGTATGCAAGGTCAGTACCGACGACCACTAATTAGGCTCTCTTTAGCTCTTAACCCCTTTTTTTTTGCCCATTTTGTTTTGATTTCATTGCTTATTTGTATTTTACTAGTGTAAGTTTTTTTTATTGCTATCACAAATCAAGTTTTGTAATGTTAAACCACAATTAAAATTCGATTATGATTTATAAACTTAAAACTTCCGTGTTTCTTTGGAAGGCATGAAGTGTAGAATGCGTGCTTGAGGAGTGATTTTCAGGGGGTGTGGAGGAGCAGTGGAGAGGTAGTCGCGCGGAGATGACGTCATAGGGACGTTCGTCAATGGGGGACTTAGCTTACCATCGACCAGCTTAGTCCCAAGGAGTGGTGTGGGTAGTCGGTCTGCAACAACACCAGCAGACCCAACGGTGACACAAGTTGCGCAACAGTCGACACAGGAAGAGCGTAGTAGGGAGTTTAGTGGCATTTGTTGTTTTTTTCTGTTTTTGTAGCGAGGCGAGGTCCGGCGGAGGGGTACAACCCTGCCCTAAGATCAACGAGCGAAGCCGGAGATGCCACGACCCAATCCGTCGGATATTCTTTTCCCGTTCCCATTTCCGTTTCCTTGCCCCAATTCCCAATTTCCTCACCCGAAATTCCAAATCCCAAACCTATTGCTCCGTTACAAATGGCGCCCAGACGTAAAGTCCAGTGTAGGTGTAATTGTGTTTTTAGGTTTTCTCGAAAATTTTCAAAGTGACACCGAAACAACAACGTAGGTCTTGACCAAGAAAGCCATCATGCATACTTGGTCAAATGCGACGCAGAGTTAGGAGGAAGCAATGGAAACAAGTAGAGGGGAAACCGAAGAGACGGCCTCGCCTAAGGTGGGTTCGGTTTCTCGTAAGTCTTTAATCGGAAGGTTGAGAACGTACCGAGTAAATTGCGACGAGAAATCGAATTCGCAATTTGCGCGGTCAGTACAGTATTACAGTAGAAAAAAAAAGAGCGATTGATATCGTCATCAAAGCGAAAGGTAGACGTAAGTCTTGATTGGGATGGCTGTTGAGAAAGCCTAATCAAATGCGACGGCTATCTCTCGTTCTGAAGACACTGCTTGATAACGATTACATGTATTTTTTTGTTAAAATTGTGGTCAGTTCATAATAAATGTTTGATGTAGTGTCGACTGGTGCGAAATTTGGGTCAATACGAATTTGACCTATGACGTCATGAACCGAAAAAAAGAGTAGAAAAAGAAAGTGTTATGTTTCGCGAACCGAAAAACCTGTTCCAAAGCACCCCCGAATGTTAGAAAAGAAGAAAACGAACAAACGTATAGATTGTTAAATATAGACTTATAATTAGGAACTTGAAATTACTTTCCATTTTCAAATTTACTTAAAACTAGATCTTACACTATTTAAAATTGGTAACAAAAAAAATTATCTTCACATTTTAGAATCGGAAGGAAATTAAATATTAGAGTAGATATTAATATCATTAGGGTATTGAGGAGGTAGCTCACATCGGCATCCACAGAACTGGAAAAAAGCTTTAGGTTGGTGGGGAAGTAATGAACGCCAGGCAGCTGGAAGAAATAAAGAAAATTATTGGGTTTACTTCAACGAAAAACAAAGCAATAACTAGGAGTCAGTACTCTAATTTAGTAGAGGGTTCCCAAACCATGTCCGTCAGTCATTCTCCACAAGGGAAGGGGTCGTCTTCAGGTCAGCAAGGTAGTGACAACAACCATTTCCAAGGTTCGGGAGAAAGCGAGAGGCCGCTGATGGACTTCAGTGGTCCTCCTCCTCCGCTACCAACGGCTGCCGGAAAACAGCTTGGGAGTGTTTCTTCGAGAACAATGTCGTCTCCTGCTTATAGCAACCTCACCGAGAATGGTGATGCTCATCGCACGGATGGTATTACTGAGGGCGTAAACGGAAAGCAACAAAAACAGACCGACGCACCCCAGCGTAGGCAGGGAACTGGCGTGTCTGGAGAAGGTAGTCAAGCAGGAGGGGGCAGCGACATTCCTGGAGACTTAGTTGAAGCAATAAATACGGCTGTGAACGCCGCTTGTCAGCAGTACACCAGGTCACTCCGAGATGAAATGGCTGATTTTCTAAAATCAAATATGAGAAAAACGTTTAATGAATGGCAAGAAGGGAGTAATCAATCCTCTAACTCGAGACGGCAGCCTGATGGGAACCGGACACCGGGGCCTAGCGGATCTGGTATGAATCCTTCAGGGAGTCATTATTCGGGTGGGGTTGTGCAGCAGCCGCCTCCTGGGTCTGGATCAGGTCAGTTCGTGCCAATTAGGAATGGTGCTAGAGAGGGTTCTTACAGGCATGAGGGAGGAATGAATGTGGGTTTTAGAGGCAACTCAGCGGAGGGACCAGCGAATCAGTTCGCCAACGATAACTCTCGTCCGTGGTGGTCTTCTCCGACACCTGTGAAAAGTAACATTAAAATAGATCGCTGGGGGTTAAAATTTGATGGCAATGTTGAACGACTCACCGTAGAAGATTTCGTTTTTAGGTTGGAGGTTTTGCAAAGCCAATATGAATGTCCATGGGGCGAAGTATTGAGGGACTTTCACCTGCTGTTGACCGACAAAGCACAAGAGTGGTATTGGCAATTCCAATATTCGCATCATCGCCCAGACTGGCCAACACTGCGTGATGCCCTAATGCGACAATATAGGAACTCGAAATCAGATTTTGAGATTATGAGGGACTTGATGGATCGGCGACACGGTGGTTGGGAGTCCGTTGACGACTATTTTGCTGTGGTTAACCGATTGCGATCGCAATTAAGATCTCCCATTCCTGAAGCGGAACTCGTCCGCATTCTTAAAAGGAATTTAAATGAGCGAATTGGCCGTTTAGTATATCCTCAAACAATATTAACGTTAGAGCACTTGCGTATCGCTTGCAAAGAGGCTGAATACGCCTTTCCTCCGAAGGAACGTGAACCTCCAAGGCAGCAAAGACAGCCGAATCGCTACGTTAATAATGAACTAGCGTTGAGTCCCGAGGAGGACATTCGTCAGTCCGAGGAACAGTTAGCGGCTTTCCAACGCAACGGTTCTCGGCCAAGAGATTCCCGAAGTGTGAACGAGGGTGTGTCCTTGACGTGTTGGAATTGCAAAACACGTGGTCATTCCTTCAGGGACTGTCCCTCAAGTACGAGGACCTTATTTTGTTACCGGTGTGGTCACGAAGGGGTAATAGCTCCCAAATGTCCGTCGTGTAATCCGGAAAACAAGGTTCGGAACACGAAAGCGGTGGGGGAAACGTGTTCCAGTCAGGTTCCCCAGATGACCCAAAGCGAGTAACAGAGAATCAGGAAATCCAGGTATTGCGAAGGGTCGGCAGTGCCTGCAAAAGTAATGAAAGAAAAAAGTTTGAAATTAGACCGTTTCACATTAGGCTTAAGGAGTATCAGGAGGCGAGAAAAAGAATATTAGGAGAAATTTCAGTATCAAAAAGAATTAAAAAAACTAGAGAGCGATTCAAAAGGCGGAAACAAATCGAGAGATGTATTTCGTCCACAATTTTAGATGTAGATTCAGATCCAAGGCCATATGCCAAAGTAGAAATTTTAGGAAGAAAGATGCAAGGATTGCTAGACAGCGGTGCCAGTATTAGTGTCCTGGGCAAGGGGTGTCAGAAGTTCGTGGAAGAGTTAAATTTGAAAGCCTACCCGTATAAAGCTGGAGTTAGAACGGCCGATGGCAAAAGTCAGTCCATAATCGGAAAAATAATCGTCGAAGTAGGGTATAAGAGCCGGAAGGAAGAAATCACCTTGTTTCTGGTTCCCAATTTAGAGCAAGAGTTGTATTTAGGGATTGATTTTTGGAAGAAGTTTCAGATAGCTCCACAGGTAGTCAGTTCGGTCACCTTGGAAGAGGAAGAAAATAACAAAAGTAATGTCCACCAGCTTAGTCCGGAAGAGCAATTCGCTTTGGAGGCGGTCAAGCAGAAATTTCTTGATTATGATCGTCATGGCCTCGGAAAAACGGCACTAATGGAGCATGTCATCGATACAGGGGACGCTGATCCTGTTAAGCAGCGTCACTACCCTGTTTCTCCAGCGGTGCAGGCCATTTTGTACCAAGAAGTAGACAGAATGTTGGAGCTCGGCGTTATCGAGGAAAGTGAGAGTCCTTGGTGCTCGCCTGTTGTACTTATCAAGAAGCCAGGAATTGACGGCACGATCAAGTACCGTTTTTGCCTGGATTCTCGAAAAGTCAACGCGTTAAGCAAAAAGGACGCTAACCCTATTCCTCATATCGATGGGCTTCTCAGTCGTCTACCGGACACCTACTATATGAGTAGCGTGGACCTCAAGGAAGCTTTTTGGCAGGTTCCGCTGGAAAAGCAGAGTAGAGAAAAGACTGCGTTTGCGGTTCCGGGGAGACCTTTATACCAGTTCACGGTAATGCCGTTCGGCTTGTGTAATGCGGCTCAGCGACTTTGCCGTTTAATGGATAAAGTGATTCCTGCTCGACTCAGGGACAACGTTTTTGTGTATCTAGACGACCTGTTAATTATGTCGCCGGATTTCGAGACCCATATCACCATGCTGGGCGAAGTAGCCGCGTGTTTAAGGAAGGCCAATTTAACTATAAATTTGAAAAAATCCAAATTTTGTTTCAAAGAATTGAAATACCTAGGATTTATAGTGGGTGGGGGAAAGTATAGGACAGATCCGGAGAAAGTGGAAGCGGTAGTCAACTTCCCTACTCCTAAGAATCCTAGGCAGGTGCGCCGGCTACTTGGTCTAGCGGGGTGGTATAGACGCTTTATCAAGGACTTTTCTAGCTTGACCGCACCCTTAACGGATATGCTAAAGAAGAAAGAGGGAAAATTTAAGATGTCGGACGAAGCGTTGTTGGCGGTTGATGAGTTGAAAAAGGCCCTTACGACAGCTCCCGTTCTCAGCCGTCCTGATTTCAAAAAAAGGTTCTATGTTCAGTGTGACGCCTCAGATTCAGGGTTAGGAGCAGTCTTATTCCAGAGAGGGGATGGAGACGAAGAAATTCCGATGGCCTATTACTCGCAGAAACTTAATCGGTGTCAAAGAAACTATACGGTGACCGAGAAAGAGTGCATGGCTGCGGTGATGGCGATAAAGAAGTTCCGGCCCTATGTCGAGGGCATGGATTTCACAGTTATCACCGACCATTCTAGCCTCAAGTGGTTGATGTCCATGAAGGACTTGAGTGGCAGATTGGCTCGGTGGAGTCTGGAACTGCAGTCCTATGTCTTCGACATAGAACACCGGAAGGGAGCACTAAACGTCGTGCCAGACACGCTTTCTCGGTCCCACCTAGATAGTATTGAGTTGGGAGAAGTAGCTCCGTTAATAGACCTAGCTTCAGATGAATTTCAGTCCGAAGAATACCGGAACCTAAGGACAACTATAGAAGAGCACCCCAGTGAATTACCCGATCTTAGAGTAGACGATGGGTTCGTATATAAAAGATCATTTCCCGTAGGAGAAGAGGGTCAGCTTCTAGAGCATAGTTGGCGACTTTGGGTACCGTCAGGGCTAACAGAAGGAATAATATCCAAGGCACACGATCCTCCTCAGGCAGCTCATGGTGGAATTGCCAAAACTTTGCATCGTGTGAGACAATTTTTCTACTGGCCAAATATGACCGTCCAAATAAAGAACTATGTAACTAAATGTGATGTGTGTAAGCAGTGTAAGCCCTCGTCTCAAATTCTACGTCCACCGATTAATAACTCGTTTTCTGTAAATCGTCCGTTTCAGAAATTGTATGTCGATTTCCTGGGTCCCTACCCAAGGTCAACAGCAGGAAATGCTTATGTGTTCGTTGTCCTGGAACACCTCACAAAATTTGTATTTTTAGAACCTTTACGGTCGGCTAACACTAGTAGTATAGTTAAATACCTTAAGAATCAAATTTTTAATACCTTTGGCGTACCCGAAATAATTCATTCGGATAACGGCCAACAGTTTTTGGCCAAAGATTTTCAAAATTTGTTGGAAAAGTTCGGCATTAGACATTTCCGAACGGCAAATTATTCACCGCAGTCAAATGCCTCAGAACGGGTGAACCGAACTTTAATAGCCGCGATACGTTCGTACTTGAAAGACGACCAACGAACATGGGACCTTCACTTGAGTGACATTTCTTGTGCTCTGAGAAGTTCCATTCATTCGGCCATAGGAGTAACACCGTATTTCGCTTTGTTCGGGGTGAATATGATGACGCACGCGAGCGGGTATAAATTGTCTGAGAAACTAGGGTTGTTAGGAGATGGGGAACTGTCGTTACTCCCGAGGCAAGACAAGTTGAAATGTATACGTGACAAAGTAAACGAAGGTATATCGCAGGCGAAGGAAAAAAGCGACCGGAAGTACAATCTTCGCAGTAGGAGAGTTAATTTTACCCCAGGTCAGGAAGTGTATAAACGAAATTTTGTTCTTAGTGATTCGTCAAAGTATTTGTCATCTAAACTTTGTCCTAAATTCGTTAAATGTCGCGTTGTAAAAGCCGTTGGTAAAAATATGTATGAACTAGAAAACTTATCCGGGAAGAAAATAGGCATATTCCATGCAAAAGACCTAAAACAGTAAGAAAAGCTTCATAATGTGTCCAACAACGAACACTTTGAATTATGTTAAGTGCCACTGTACATGTATAGTAATGATGTTCGCTATTGGTTGTTTTCTTGCGCGATTTATTGTTAACTTGTTAATGTCCTATTTATTTATTTATTAAGTATAGCCAGACTCACCACCTGGAGACATAATCTTGACATATCTCAATGCGAGACATCAGAGTGCAATACACTTAGATTCAGCAAAGTCGTGCAATAAAATAAACCCACTGTGATCCTATATACTATCTGTGATACTCTATCTACTTTCCATCTGTGATATTTTATCCATATAATGACTGTGATGCTATATAAAATAACAACTGTGATACATGCATGGCATATCGTTTTCGTCATTGACATATTAGCGTACCGGCTTAGGTTAGTTTGTTATTATTAATGTAAACGGCATGAATTTAGGTTAGTTTAGGAGAGCTAAGACTCACCTGAAGCAAAGCATTTAGACGAAGACCCTAGACGGAGGAATTAGATCCATTCCCAGCGAACCAGTCTGTAATGAAAACAAGAGAAGTAGTGAGACGTGGTTAGAAAAAAACAATATTAGTGATTGGAATCATACATCAGTATGCCCGGCTTGAAGGGTAGTGGGTTCTTCCCCACGCTAGACGGGGCCAGTAGGCTTGCTTCGGGGTTGTCCTGTCACCGTCTTCGTTCGGATAACTATCCACCGAACCCGGAGTTTTGTTGTGGCAACCTCCGAATTAAAACACCAATAATTAATGATTATTGGTGTATTAATTCAGAAGATTCCCGGACTCTTCCGACTGCTTCCGGCCGAACAATGGAAATGAAAATAGATTGGCTGCTGCCTCTCGTGTGAAGCTAGAGGGGAACAGTAGACGTTGAAGTCTACCAAGGAAGAATGTTTTGTTTTCGACGTTCTGGCATAGCATAGTGTGTGTCTAGTGCTGCATCAACTGAAGCGGCGAACAACTCCATGCATCTTCACGTTCGTGTGGGGCAGCGGCTGAGTACGAATGTTTTGCTGGAAAGAAACAAAATGTTGAGGAGAGTTTATAATTATCAACGAATAAAATAATTAAAACTTACCAAAAATAGTTTCTGATTGGAGTGTTTTCTCCTGGTTTTGTTTTCGTAGTGGTCTGGTTGGAATTTTTTTTGACATTTCTAATTTCAATTCAAAAGCTCCCAGCTGTCAGATGGAAGTTTGAATGAAATTGAATTCAACTAAAGCTTTTAGTCGTTCAGGCGACCATAACTTTTGTGGAGAAGGACTGTTCGGGCGAAGCGGGGAGTAGGTAGGAGATTTTGGGAAAAGAGGAAATTTTCTCTTTCAACACGAGTTGCTCCTTAAAGGGGGGTTTCATGCGGGGGATGCCTTGCCCACCAACCTTAGGATTTTGGCTAAACGGATTTTTGTTATGTACTCCTCCAACAAAGGAAACGATCTCGTCGTTGTTCGAACGAGCGTTAAAGGTCCAATGAATCAGGGACATAGACTTGAAATTTAGTTGATACCATAGAAGAAGGTTAGGCGGTCGCCTTAGAGAAAGTCGGCGGTAGTGTCAAAAGTGTTCAAAGTTCAAAGTATGTAGTGCTTATATATATGTAGAGTGTCAGTCGGTAATTGTTAAATTTCTAATAATAGGTAATAGTGCAGCACATTTTGTTTGAAAAGAAAACGACCGTAAAGTGAACAAGATAATATTGGGAAAATTGAGGTGAGTGTGGAAGTAAATTTTGATTGTAGACTTAGGAAATTAGATTTTGATATGAAATAAAGAATGGCGGCGGCAAGTGGAAAATATATTCATTGTCCGTTATAGGTTTCGGTACCTACGGGAAGGCGATAAACGGTCGAAGCCATCACTGGACCGAAAGCAGCGCAAATTTAAAAAGAAGGCAGAAAAACCAGCTAGAAAAAAACAAGTAAATTGTGTGATTAGTCTGAAATATATGTTCTAAGGCATTATTTCGAGCCGCCACTGTGCACTATTGCAGAACCGAACCTCATCTCAAAAAAAATATATTTAAATCAAAAAGCTTTCGCACTAAATTTATCGAAGCGAAAGTCCGAACCATTTTGTGGTGAGGTGCAAATACTCATTCCGTTGGCAATTTAAAATTTGAAATTGAAGCACCGTCGACAGAAAGAAACGAGAGAACGTATTGAAATTTTATGCACGCATTGGCCATCCTTTCGTCAACTTTTATTTATTATTCTTTTATTTATATATTTATTATTTATTCATCTTTTATTTATTTAATCGTATTTTGTTTGTTAATTTATAAGTTGTAGCATTTCATTTTCCAATTTCACATAAGTTCTAATTAATCTTTGATTTTAACGTAAATTTTGGGTGGGTTAGCAACGAAAGCGTCGCTAATCAGTGGTAGCGGGCAAATCGGTTACCCAACGGGTGAATTGATTCCAGGGAATCTTATCCGACCTAGGGAGCGCTCTTTGGGGAAATGATCTGTTTCCGTGTTGTTTGTTGTTAAGTCTCTAGCAATCGCCCTAGACTGTATGCAAGGTCAGTACCGACGACCACTAATTAGGCTCTCTTTAGCTCTTAACCCTTTTTTTTTGCCCATTTTGTTTTGATTTCATTGCTTATTTGTATTTTACTAGTGTAAGTTTTTTTTATTGCTATCACAAATCAAGTTTTGTAATGTTAAACCACAATTAAAATTCGATTATGATTTATAAACTTAAAACTTCCGTGTTTCTTTGGAAGGCATGAAGTGTAGAATGCGTGCTTGAGGAGTGATTTTCAGGGGGTGTGGAGGAGCAGTGGAGAGGTAGTCGCGCGGAGATGACGTCATAGGGACGTTCGTCAATGGGGGACTTAGCTTACCATCGACCAGCTTAGTCCCAAGGAGTGGTGTGGGTAGTCGGTCTGCAACAACACCAGCAGACCCAACGGTGACACAAGTTGCGCAACAGTCGACACAGGAAGAGCGTAGTAGGGAGTTTAGTGGCATTTGTTGTTTTTTTCTGTTTTTGTAGCGAGGCGAGGTCCGGCGGAGGGGTACAACCCTGCCCTAAGATCAACGAGCGAAGCCGGAGATGCCACGACCCAATCCGTCGGATATTCTTTTCCCGTTCCCATTTCCGTTTCCTTGCCCCAATTCCCAATTTCCTCACCCGAAATTCCAAATCCCAAACCTATTGTCCCGTTACAGGATGTGAATTCCATCGAGACACCCCTTTCAGCCTTAATTGAAATTCAATCAGCACGGGAGCATAAGAACTTCTATAATCACTTGCATTAAGGGCCGCTTAAGATACACGTTTCGTTTTCCATGGCTATCTCGGACACAACAGCTCTACCAGGAATTCTCTCAACAATTGTTCAGGGAGTTGGGGTCACTCTGACGGATGTCAATGGTGTAATCTTAAAACTGGCCTTCTTTCAACGTGAATTTGGTTTCCTTACACAAAATCAGTTGATATCGGAGATCACTACTCATTACACTGGACAAGCTTTGAAACAGCCTTATGTGCTCTTGTTGGTTGGATGTCTTGTAGTTTCTTATCTACTTACTCGATTTTGATGATTGGAACGGTTCTGAGTCCGTATTCATATGATGCTCCATAAATACGGACTCAGAACCGTTCCAATCATCAAAATCGAGTAAGTAGATAAGAAACTACAGTAGAATATGTGTTGCACCTCCAGCAAATTTTCAGAAAATTGAACCCAAAATTTGAAACTCGCAACACATATTCTACTGTAGTTTCTTGTCTACTTACTCGATTTTGATGATTGGAACGGTTCTGAGTCCGTATTCATATGCTCCAACTATTCCTCAATAGTTTTTTACAATAAAATCAAAATTGAAAAAAAATCCTATACAAAAGTCATTTCAGAACTTGTTTATACCCAATAAACCTGAATAATTGACTTTTAAGTGAGATTTTTTTTTTTTCAATTTTGATTTTACTATAAAAAACTATTGTGGAATAGTTGGAGCATATAAACACAGACTCAGAACAATTCTAATCTTGCAGTTCCCTAAGAAGTTAAAAAGAAGCCCAATTTGGAAGTTGTCCTGAAAACTTTCGTCGATGGAGTCGGTGATAAAGGCGATGTTGTTTCAATGCGCCCAACTTTCATATATAACAAATTGCTTTTGCCCGGACTGGCGGTGTACAAAACGGAGAATATAGAAAAGTATGCCAAAGTAGAGGACGACAAAGCAGAACGTCTACATAGTTCTCCTTTCGCTCAACAAGGATCATCCTTGGGAAATCAAACCGTTGCACATTAGAACTTCGTTGAGAAAAGGCGGGTTCTATGTGAAGGATGAGGGTATAACAATGCCCGATCAGGCTATAACTGGCCCGGATCTAAAGAAGGAGAATAAAGGCTTCTATTGCACGATAACCATAAACAATTTGGAGAAAGCACGTTTGCGTTGTCGAATTCATCATTGAAGCACTGGTCCCAGTGAAAGGTTGCCATATGTCTCCGAGCATTGGAAGCTTGATGCGTAACCACTTTTTGGGTCACACACGGAAACTAAAGAAGACAGTAGTAAGTTAGAGAAGTGAAGGCAGGCAGTGAGGAAATAAATAAAGTTGTTTTGAAATTCAAAGGACGTTTTATTTTTTGATTAGTCTCACGGTACAACATTTAGTTGGAAGGCCTGTCTCGCTGTTTTTCTACAGTTGACCCGAACGACGCTCCTTAATACTGATTCGACCAAATTGGCAGACTGAACCAATTCATTGGGTACGTGTTAGGGACAGAGCGGACCTACAATTGCACATCGATTTTGAATTTCTCGGTGTTGCTGTCTTAACTTTACACATCCTGTCGCTGAAAAATAGAAATCAACTTCAAGAGAAAGACTGTTTTTTGTATTTAAAAAAAAACTTTACTCTGTAATTTCTCGGCAATTTTCTTAAGTTTGAATAATTCTGTTTTCTATAAAAGAACAAATGTTGGGTAGGATGACTTCAATCAACAAAGTTTAACGAAACGTTTTCAATTCAATACAAAAGGAATTTAACGATAGGAAGGGAACATATAGAAAAAAAAATTCTTTAAATGCGGTTTTCTCCTTTGAAATAGTAACACGATGTGATAAAAAAAAAACAGGCTCGTGGGATTCTAACGACTAACTTCAAATGTTTGCTTGGTAATAAAAAAATAACTCAACAAAAACTTAAAATACTCCTCGCGTGTCTCGGTGTACTGCACTGCTTTCAATTCAACTTCAAACACCAATGTGCTATTTGGTGGAATTGTCGGCGGAGAGCCTCGTGCTCCATAAGCGATATGTGCGGGCATGTGATGCGCCTCTTGCCGCCAACCTTCATGCCAACTACACCGACATCCCAGCCCTTGATGACTTCACCGCGACCCAAACCGAACTGGAAGGGACCACACTGCTTCAGACTGTCGAAAACTTTGTTATTGGACTTGAGACGACCTTCGTAGTAGACGTGTGCTTTCTTGCCGGTCTTTGCTTCTGGGCCGTTGCCGGCGAGAGTCTGTTCACCGCCCTTTGGCTTTTGGGCTGCCTGCTGTTTTTCCTAGGCTGGCTCTTTTTTGTCTTGCTTCTGTTTTTTATTCTTTCTTTGGAGTTTCGACACCGTTTTGTTCGTGTTTTTCCAACTTGATTTGCTTGGCTTTTGGCTGTAGCACTTCTTCGTCCTCGCTTTCGTTTTCTTCATCATCATCGTCTTCGTCATCGTCATCTCCCTCTTCTTCATCTTCATCCTCATCATCATCATCTTCTTCGTCGTCTTCGTCATCGCTTTCTTCTGCTTCGGCTCCTAGCTCGCCATTGAAGTCGCTGTCGTCTTCATCTTCATCTTCATCTTCCTCATCGGCAGCTGCTGCTTCACCTTTTTTGCCAGGTTTGATGTTCTTGGCTGCTTTCTTGCCTTCTGGTTTTTTTGCTTTTTTCGAAAGTGCCATCAGAAGTGCGTTTTTGCGCTGACTATAGTTGACTATAGTTGACTATAGTCGACTATTTCTCGTTTTTGCACGCCAATAGTTACGTTTCGTAACCACAATTGTCGTTTTTGCGGTCAGTGTTAATGTGTCAAATTGTAACTATTTCTAACTATTCCCAACTCTACTCAGGAGGTGAGTTGAAAATGGTTGATGTGTCAAAGTCTTATTTTCTGTTTAATGGTGTTTTTAATGACTCAAAAAAAAAAAACATTCTGTTCGTGCATTTTTTACCGTCGTAGTTGTCCGTATCCGTGCCGCCGCAAATTTAATTCCAATCAAAAGATTTCTGTTCGTCTTCAATTAAAAATATTTAATTTCAAAAATATAAAGAAAAGAAGGTTCCCCTTACAAATTTTAAAGCTTCACGAGTCAAACTGAAAATCCTCAGTCACTACGAGGAGATACCACCAAGGAAATGATCGCATTTCCAAGTGGCTTAAAATTCAGCACCAATTTCAAGAATCATTCTCTTACCGGTCACAAACCCTTCCAATCGAATTGGCTATACTGCAATCCCCAAACACTCCTATTTCAACTGCAACTGCGTGACGACTTGCAGGCTGCCAAAGATGGCCAAAACAGTCAGCGTCTACGTTCGGTTAGTTTACAAAAAGTCATTGAAAAACTCGAGGACATGGACATGGTTTTGGAGGACAAGTTGGCCACTGCCCATGAGCATAATGATTGTCGAACGTCAGTCCGCATGAACGGCAAATGGAAGTTACTCTGCATGAGAAGAAATTGACGCAGCCGCAGCGGTGAATGGAACTGACTGAGGAGAAAATTACGAAGATCACAGGAGAAAAGGACAATTTGGAGAGGAAGCTCAATGACGCTCCCGCAGAAGTCAAGCATAAGGAAACCCAAATCAATGATTGAAGGACGAAATCGGCATACATATTTGAATTCATTGTTTTTATGTTTGTCTGTCAGCAATAAAAAATGTTTAATTAGTTTCGGAGAATAAAGACTTTTTTCGTTTATTTATATAAAATCACGAACTAGATATTGGTATTGAGAGTTTTTCACTGAATCTGGGAGCCGCAATTAGGAGAATATCAGGAGCTGGCTTACTTGGAACAGCTTGTAGATTTCTTTATGGAGGGTGGTCTTCAGTCTCTTTCTCTTTTCTTTTCTTGCTGTGGGTTGTTCAAAAATAAATAAATATTTTCTCATCTCAATTGGCTTTAAAATCTTACCATATCAAGATCATTCTTGAATTTTTTAAATAAATTTAGAGCAACAAAAATTGTTATGATCAAAAGAAAAGAAAAATGTAACCTCAAAAGATTTGTTTTTTTTTTTTCTTGTTTGACAGATCAACCAAACCTAACTAAAAAGCGTTTTTGGATGATTTCAACTATTTCAACTATGACACATCAACCATTTTCTTTTTGACATAAAAACTAAAGTCAAGTATCGTCAGCGCAAAAACGCACTTCAGCTCTTCCATTGCATCGGAGTCTTCATCCGAGAGATCATCCATTGGATCACTTATATCCGTGATATATCCAGAAATGTGTATTGTTCCATTTCCTATAAAATAACGATTGGTTTAATTATATTTGAATTCTAAATGAATTAATGGGAATAGAAGATGTTGACAAAGGATTAAAGTGAAAGTGGTCGGAAGAATGCATGGCCGATCCTGAAGAAGGGAGATTTTCTAAACTGCGCCAACTCCAGAGGAATCAGCAATCAGGAACACACAGCGTAAACTCGAAAATCTTCAGGACTTTGGAATTTCGCTTATTGATTAAATTAACTTACCTCTGATAAATTCAGAAATTCGACATTTGTTTTGATTTCATCTTGAACAAATAAACCAAAACAAATCATTTTTTTTCACACTTCTTCTTGTCCTATTTAAGTGTTAGTTTTGCATAAAAAACAATCAAAACAAATGAAGGAATTGTAAAATTGAAAAAAAAAACTCACCTTTTTTTGAAAATTGTGAGTATTTGTGCAAGTGTTACAATGGAATATTCAAACTGTGTACTTACTTTTGTCATAAAAATTAGTTTAATTTTGTAAGCTATCTCCAAAGCAACGAGTTGAGTTTGCATAACGGTCCTTTTTTGCATGTATCCAAACTGAATACATGTTGGACAACAGATCAAACTTGTTTCAAGGACAAGATAATTGCAATCATAGAGCTATTGCAACAGAAAGTAGTTTAATGCATACTGTGGACTTACTTTTGTGACTGACTGTAGATATTTATTTACATTATTTTCATAAGAATTTTCAGGTTTCGTTTGTAAAGTGGAAGTTTTTTTTTGTTGCAATTGAATTGCGTTTTTTATTTTTATTTTATTTTTAATGAAGATGCCCTACATCCTTTGAAATATGGAATGTGATATTTTGTTTGTATTAATAAACAAATACTTTCAATTTACATTTAATCGATTTCTTATCTGTTTTGCAATATTAGAATAATTATTTCCTTTAGATGAGGAAACTAAGCTTGACACATCATCCATGACTTGTGGTTGAAATTCTTCATCCAAAGGGGTATTAAACTTTATACACACATTGTGCAACATAGCACATACGTTAACAATGCGTGCAGCCCTCACCGGACGGTGATGTAGCTGTCTAGATTGCAAAAGGCCTCTAAACCTTCCCTTCAGCAGACCAAAACATCGTTCAATCACATTTCGGCACTTGGAGTGGACTGTGTTGTAGTTCGCTTCACGACTTCCACTTCCAGCTGCCCTGTATGGTGTCATCATCCATGGCTCTAAGGCATAACCAGCGTCACCTAAATCAAACAAAAATGTTACGTTTGATAATATTGAGTTTCAGTTCATTTGTTACCGAGAATCTTGCTGCTATCCCCATGTCTAAATTGTTCTTCCATAAAAGCTCTCTCTCTACTCATTGACCACACAACAGAGTCATGAGAACTTCCCCCGTAACTGGGATTAACGCAAGTTATCCTCATTTTGTGGTCACAGGCCTGTAAAATAATTTAAAAATTACCTTATTTTACACCAAGAAAAAATCGAATATACTCACCACCATTACATTTAAGCTATGATATCCTTTTCTGTTGTAAAAATGATGTTCATTTGTGGTAGGACGTATAATGCTTACATGCGTTCCATCAACGCACATTATGACCCCAGGAAAACCACTGCTTTCATAAAATGATGTTTTCGTTTCCAGCTTCTCCTGTTCATTCATTTTAAAATTTATGATTTTTGGGCACAACTTTCTCTCAAGAATTTTAAGAGTTTCAGACAGTACGTTTGAAACTGTTGGTTGTGCCATTCCAAGAATAACGTCTTGTCCAACTCCTTTTTGGTACGATCCCTCAGCAAGAAATCTCAGAGTAGCGGCAAGCTTTAAAATTGAAGGAATGCCATTGCTGTTCTGATCCTTGAATTCCTCGTTGATCTCTTGCAAAATGAAGACAAAAGCTTCCTTCGAAAGTCGAAATAGTTTGATAAACCTATTTAAGCAAAGTGTGTAGATTAATTGATCCATTTAATCCAAACTAAAAGCAAAAAATACTTACTCAGTTGAAGGAAGATCCAGAGGCGAAGATTTGCTCCTAAGTAGTCTCCTGGACACCCATAATCTTGAGGATTCCTGGGTTTCCTCAAATTCCTCCATTTCAGAATAAATATACACCATAATTGATTCCATTTTCTTAAATAATATTGTTTATTGAATAAATCACCGCAAATTTCACAAATTCAATCAAAACAAAACAAAATTTGTTCAAAGCTGTCAAACCAAGTGTCAAATCACTGGAATATAGGAAGCAAAAGTCAAACCAAAATGTCAAATCACTGGAATATAGGAAGAATAAATCAAACCAAAGTGTCAAATCATTGGAATATAGGAAGAACTATTTTCGCTTCGCCGCGAGTTAGTTAATAAGGAAATACGAAGCGAGTCGAGTTTGAAAGGTCGAATTGAAAACGATCCGCGGCGAACCTGATAATCAGGCCCCTGTTTCGGGAGGAAAGTTCTTCGGGTCATCTTTGGCCCCATGTTCATTGAAGGGGAATGGCGAAGAAGATATAACAGCAAACTTTACGGGTTGTACAACGACGTGGACCTAGCCAGAAGGGTCAAGGTCCAGAGACTCAGATCGTTCGGTCATGTAGAGCGAATGGACACCAATGCTCCGGCCCGGAAAGCCTTCGACACTATTCCCGAGGGACGAAGGAGGAGAGGAAGACCGCGACTCAGATGGCGCGCTCTAGTCGAAGAAGACCTCAATCAACTTAGAGTGCATAACTGGAGACAGCTAGCTAAGGATTGGCTGGCTGGCGGAGACTGTTGATTGAGGCCCAAGTCTCTACAACACCACCTTAAGTTAGTATAACGAATCAATGAAGATAGAATTTCTTCTCAGGAAAAGCGATTGATTGAGTAAACAAATTTAAACTCAAAAACCCGTCAAAACCAATTGAATACTCAGAAGAAAAAGAGGATTCTTTGTACAAATCCTTTATATATGTTATTTTCGTTTCTTTTATACACAATCATAGGTAAAGTAAGGCCGTGTGCGAATTGGATGAATTGTGCTTAAAAATGGATGAACTTTTACCAACTGCTGTCATATTTTAACCTGCTCCGCAGCTAGTCTTAATTATTAAGACATTTTATTCAATCCGAAATGTAAAAATTTAACCAAACGTCAAGTTTTAATCACTTTTTAACCCAATTCGCACACGGCCTAAATTATTAATAATTTTTCTTTTTCTGGAAAAAAGTTTTCATTTCCATTTTTTTTTTTTTTTATTAAATTTTGTTTTATTTTTTTTTGTTTTGTTTTTTGTTTTGTATCGTTCACTTTTATAATTTACTTAAAAAAAATATTTACTTTAGTTAACATTTTTGGTACCTGCCCATCACAAAAACATCAGATAATATTTCCCTACCTTTTTTGTTTTCATTAGTTGTTTTTTTTTTACAATTATTTATGTTTTTCTTTTGTTAATTTTTACAATAATAATTCTTGTTTATTCCTATATCGAAAACATACTTAAATTACCATTTTTATGTGTATTTTTTGTATATCACTTAATATAAAAATTATTTTGACATTTTAACAATAATTCAAAGTTTGATTCTTATTTAAACGAAATGTAATCTTAAGGCTTGAAAAAATATATGAAAGCGAACGTTATGGAAATCTAGTGCTGAATAGAATGCAGTCGCCCGGCGACTAAAATGACAGCTGTCATAAATGTGAAATTTGTATAGCGGGGTTTACATGGTCCAACATGGTTGGGTGAAAAATGGGCAAGTTTTTAAAATTATTTAAAAACCAGCCAACATGGTTTGTCAAGCGGTTGTATTAGAGTTAAGATGATTCAACATTGCTGTTGTGATACCATGTTGGATCATGTTACCCCGCTAATGACAATGCGTCGTTCGTCGCCGAGCTCGTAGCCCAAAAGTTGAACTGTTTTCAAATAAGTCGCGCGACGAGTTTGACGTTCGTTTTCTTCTTTCTATCGTGTTGTTGTTTCCTTGTATTTTTAAAGCAATTTATTTGTTGATTCAACTCAAGGAATTTGATAGCCCGTCGCGCGTTTATTGTGTTTACAAATTTCTCAGCGATTTGGGTAGTGAATTTTTGACAGCTGCTGTCACTTTCGTCGCCGGGCGACTGGCGAATGCAATCTGTTCAGCTCTAAAGTTATTTCAATAATATAGACATTTATTTGTCTTTTTGATTTCTATCGGTTTTATTTCTTAAAATTAGAAAAATGAGGTTACGGTTTGATTTCAAATTGCTGATTTTTTTTTCTGTTTTTTTTTTTTTCAATATCAGGAATAGTTTTACATTTAAACAATTAAAATTAATTATAATTATCTTCAGGTTGTTACAAAATAAAAATAAAAAAAAAATAAAGGAAAACAAGCGGACACAAAAATCATACAAATTTGTTTAACTCGTCTGCAAGTTAGGGCAAAAATTCAATCTCAATTCTCAATAGTGAGTGAATGCTGCGAAAGTTGGGATGTCATGTGCTTCCCATGATGTTTCGTGTGAAAGTTTTCTCTTTTTTTAATAAATTTATCTTAAATTTGTGTGTTAAATACAATTACATTTAATACATACAAGCCATAAATATATAGAAATATAAGTATTTATATTTATGTGTATGTCAAACATATAATTTTGAAGATGTGTTAAAAGAAAGATTTATTTTTATTCTGTGTATACTAGGTATGGGGAGTTAGACTCTAACTCGGACATTTCTACTTTTATGAAGTTCTGATTAGGAAGTTGCAGAGAATTCCGATTACTCCCTTGAGAGTTACGTCTGAAATTAGAATATTAAAGATTTTGATAACAAACAAACATAAATTAAAATTCATAGCTGTATTTTGTTGATCTAAAGATATATTAGCATTAAAATCGTCCTTGGAGATTTTAGTGCTAAGCTGGGTAGACAGGAAATCTTTGGTGGAATAATCGGACGACATAGCCTACACGACAACACCTCCGATAACGGATTTAGGCTAATCGACTTCGCTGCGAGGCGAGACGTAATGGTAGCAAGTACGCGATTCGCACATCTCCATATCCACAAGGGAACATGGCAATCTCCTGACCAATCAACCGTAAACCAGATTGATTATATTACGATCGACGCACGAAACTTCTCTAGCATGCAAGACGTCCGCACATTCAGAGGTAACAACATCGACTCGGAACACTACCTTGTTGTAACCAAGGTACGAATGCGGATATCCCGGCGCAGAAGAGGTAGAAAGAGCTATCCAAAAACCAAAAAATAACAAGTCCGCCGGGTCGGATGGCATACCTGCGGAACTCTTTAAATATGGAGGAGGTGTTTTGATGAACCGCATGCACCAGGTCATCAACAAAGTGTGGGAGGAAGAATACATGCCAACTGGCTGGTCGATAAGCTCTATATGCCCCATCTGCAAAAAAAAGGCGTTCCGATGTCATGCAAAAACTACCGCGGCATATCCCTGCTTAATGTTGCATACAAAATTCTATCCAACGTACTGTGTGAGCGTCTTAAACCGTTCTGCAACACAATAACTTGGCTTAATTCCAGGCAGAACAACGATAGACCAAATATTCAAACTGAGGCACATCCTGGAAAAGACCAACGAATTTCAAGTCGAAACCCACCATCTTTTCATCGACTTCAAAGCTGCTTATGATAGCATCCACCGGCAAGAGCTTATGATGGCTACGTCTGAATTCGGAATCCCGAACAAACTGATCCAGCTGTGCCGTATGACGCTTAACAATACGCAGTGCAGTGTGCAAATGAGTTACAGCTCATCCGAGTTGTTTCAAACATGCGCAGGGTTTAGACAAGGAGATGCGCGTGACAAGTGACTTCTTTAACATAGTCCTGGAGCAGATAGTGTGCAAGGCAGGTGTGAGCTAGGAAAACACTATCTTCAACAAGTCCATCCAGCTCCTAGGTTAGGTCGACGACATAGACATCACAGCGATTGAAGAACAGTCGAAAATTGTTGGTCTTGAAGTGAATGAGGACAAAACAAAGTACATGCTATCAACAAACAAAGCAACATCTGTCCACACCGCCTAACACAAAACATCACTGTTGATAGCAGCAATTTCGAGGTAGTTAAGCTTGGAACAAACATCTATACCACAAATGACACCTTTTAGTGGAGATCCGAAGAAGAATGAACCTAGCGAACCGCGAACCCGAAACGGGTTGGCCAAACAACTGGGTTCCAAACTCCTCACTCGAAAGGCAAAGTGTCTGCTATACAAAACTTTGATTTTACTAGTCCTACTCTACGGCGCCGAGTGCTGGACAATAAGTAAAAAAGGGGAATTGGTACTGGGCACTCACGAAATAAAAATTCTTCGACGGATTTTCGGTCCCGTATTCGACGATGGCGAATGGAGAAGAAGGTTTAACAGCGCACTGTACCAAGATGTGGATGTAATCCAGAAAGTCAAGCAAAGACGACTACATTGGCTCTGCCAAATCGAACGAATAGACGACAACGCTCTAGCCAAGAAAGTCTTCTCATTGTAGCCTCCAGGTTCGAGACGAGAAGGAAGACCGAATCTACGGTACAAGGACCAAGTGACTGCGGATGCCAGAGAGCTTGGTTTTGGCGACTGGAGAGTGCATGCGGGGGACCGTTCCCGATGGATGACTGCAGTATCTCAGGCTGAGATTCTTCATTGAATGATTAAGAGCCGGTTAAGTAAGAAATGAAGCAAATTTGTAAAAATGAGTAAAGGAACGTAAATTCTATATAAACTCTCAGCCGTTCATCCTTTTTCAGCGATCACCACTGCTCTGTCTCAGACTCTTTATGATCTAGTGTAGACATGAATAACTTACAAATCGGCAAAATTGTTTGAATGCGTTCCTATTTGTTTCTGTAAATGCGATCATTAATGTTCAAAATAACTTACTTTGCTTTCGCATGTGTTAGAATATGCGATTTGAGATTGGTCGATTGGGCAAACTTTTTATTACACCCGTCGAATGGACAAACGTAGGGTCTATCTCCCGTATGTATCCGAACATGCGTTCTACAATCCAAAAAAAAAAGAAAATAAAATAAAATTATTGAAGAATTAAAAGTTTGAATACTAACCGTAGATTAAAGTCAAGCGAAAATCGTTTTCCACAACCCTCAAAGGTACATTGAAATGGCTTTTCTCCTGTATGTACTAATTGATGACGTTTTAATTTTGAGCTTTCGACAAACGCTTTACCGCATTCGGCACACACATGAACACGTGGGCCATGCGTGTGAAGGTGTTTACGCATGGCCGAATTGTCTCTGAACATTTTGTTGCAACCTTTATGTGGACAAGCTATAACAGAAAAATCGATAAACAGAATTAATAGAGAAAAAAAAGCAGTCTTAAAAGCCAAATGTACCAATTTTCCTGTCTTGCATTTCAATTGGCATAAGTGCATTGTTTGAAGAAAGAGTAGTCGTATTTGTGGCTAGCGATGATTGGATACCTCCTCGCTTTAATTTTAATTTATGCCCAGGCCTCGCAAACTCAGCCAATTGTTTTGGATCAGACAAATCAAGACCAGGAACACAATCTTGGGGCAATTTCTTACCACCAGTCATATATTCTGTGTAGTCGGGATCTGGCTCGGGATTTGATCCTTCTTCGTCATCCGAAGCTCCTGATGCCCACATTGTTACACTAAATTCGCCTTCCATTGTTTTGATTTGGACTTGTTTTTGTTCCCATCGACGGGGTTTTATTGTTGATTCTTCTGTTGTTATGATATCTTCTGGTTTCGATGTTCTTAGTCGGCTTATCACGTGTTGCTTTTTAAACGCAGACGAACCAGATTTTCTTTTTCTATTCAAAAATTGATTACAAAATCATTCAACAGAAGAGAAAATGTATAATTCTTACTTTGATGGTCCCGGTATTTGTTCAACATAAATATCTGAATCAAAGGGCGATGCATCTGCATACGATCGAAAATGATCATTTGACCCTTCTAAACATTCTTCATGGCCTTGCATATTAGAATCACTTTGCAATACTACTTCTTCAGATATAAAAACTGTTGTTTATAGTTAATTGCAACAAATTGAATAGAAAATAATAAAATTCAATAAAAATATACCAACCATCATCAATATTCTGCATCATTAAGCCTTGAGAATCTTCCGTTTCACAAGTGACTTCTTCGTATTGATCGTCACAAACTTGTATGCCGTAATTCTCATATGGTACTCCGTTTATACCGGAGAAGTGTTCGCTTTCAACGACTTCAACAATAGACGAGTCCGAAATTTCTACTTCGCACATTATATCCGGATGAGCCATGTTCAAATTCAACTTCAAATATTTAAATTTTCGTATTTACTTACACATGCACAGCTTTAGATATTTTTAAACTTTGCTTTTGACTGAAATTAAAAGAAATAATTCTCAATAGAATTAAATATAAAAACAAGAATCGTATAATAGTTCTCTTTTGCTATAAAAAAAAGGATTATTCATTCAAATCGGTTATAGTTATGATCATTGCCAACAAGATAGGTTAAGGGGCTGACAGTTGATGTCGTTAACGTCATGCTTAGATCAATACAGATCCATTGTGATACCCGTGAGTATTGCTTACTTATTTATGGTGGCGCTACAGTCCAGGTCGGACCATGGCCTCACCCAACAAACTTCTCCAGCCAGCTCGGTCCCTGGCTAGCTGTCTCCAGTTTCGCACACCAATTTGGTTCAGGTAATCTACCACCTGTGTGCTCCACCGGAGTCGCGGTCTTCATCTTCTGCGACGTCCTTCCGGGTTGGATTCGAAGACTCTACGAGCCGGAGCATTATTTTCCACTCGTACAGTTCTTGGTTGAATCTTCGTCTCCAATCTCCATTAATGCAGAGAGGATCAAAAAATCAATCGAAACATTTTACAGCAGCCCAAAGCGTTTTCATCAGATGTTGTCATGGTCCATGTCTCTGCACCATACATGAGGACAGGGATGATGAGGGTTTTGTAGAGTGTCACTTTAATTGCTGGACGGACTTTTGAAAGATTGTGCCTCGAGTGTTGACGTTGGAGCTTTGCACAATCTTTCCAAGAATGATGTTGAAGAAATTGCATGACAACGCATCGCCTTGTCTAAAACCTAACATTGTTCTTGGGATGATAGTACAGTAGTCCACTGTCAACACCAGAGGCATTATCTTCGAAAAATCTGTTCAACTTCTCGCGTACGCCGATGATATTGATATAATGGGAAGAACACACCAAGAAGAACCACGATGTAAATGGCGCCTTTGTGAAAATTGAGACAGAAGGGGCAAAAATGGGCTTAGCGGTAAATGAGGGAAAAACGAAGTATATGCTGTCTTCGAGGAGGGATACCCAACACTGACGGCTCGGACAGAACGTCACAATAGACGCATACAACTTCGACGTAGTAGAGGAGTTTGTCTATGAAGATTCCGCTATAAACACGGGCAATAACACCAGCACCGAGATCAGACGAAGAATAACTTTTTCTAATCGCTGTTTCTTTGGGCTAAGAGAGCAATTGAGTGGAAAAGCCCTCTCTCGAGCAACTAAGGTAAAATTGTACACCACCCTCATCATCCCAGTCCTGATGTATGGTGCAGAAGCATGGACCTTGACAAAATCGGATGAAAGTGCCTTAGGCTTATATATGTGCTTATAATGAAGACGACGAAAGAAAAGATTTCCGTCTACTCGACCTTGAAGAAGTGAAAAAGCAATATCTAAGCTTAAAAACAACAAAACCGCGGGAGCTGATGGCATCACTACCGAACTCTACAAAACAGCCGGTGATGACTTGGTAAAGAGCATGCACCAACTCATCTGCAGAATATGGTCGCTAGAGAGCATGCCCGATGAATGGAACTTCAGCATTATATGCCCGATCCTTTATTAAGGAGACCCTCTAAACAGCACCAACTACAGAGGCTTCAGCCTCCTAAACATCGCATATAAGATCTTGTCTATGTGAGCGCCTGAAGCCGTTTGTCAACAAATTGATAGGTTCATATCAGTGTGCCTTAAGACCAGGAAAATCCACCATCGATCAAGTATTCACAGTACGGCAGATCCTGGAAGAAACTCAATAACTCCAAATCGACACCTACCATCTTCTTATCGATTTTAAGGCCGCGTATGACAGCATCAATAGAGAAGAACTGTATAAAGCCATGTCCAACTTTGGCATCCCTACAAAACTCATTCATCTGAGCAGGCTGACAATGGAGAACTCGCGCTGCTTCATTAAAATCGATAACGACCGCACCGACATCTTCGATGTCAACCACATTGGGACGAATAGTGCAGAACTCCCACGTCAACACTAGAGGCACTATCTTCCAGAAGTCTGTGCAACTACTCGCGTAAGCTGATGACATTGATATCATTGGGAGAACGCAGCGTGATGTCAACAGTGCATTTGCGTGTACACAGACAGAGGCTGAAAAATGGGTTTAGCGATCAATGAGGGCAAAACAATATATAAGATGTCTTCGAGGAAGGACACCCAGCACCGACGGCTCGGACAGAACGTCACAATAGACGCAACAACTTCGAGGTAGTAGAGGAGTCTGTCTACCTATGCTCTTCTACAAACACGGACAATAACACCAGCGTGGAGATCAGACGAAGAATAACACTAGCTAATCGCTGTTTCTTCGGGCTAAAAAGGCAATTGAGTAGTAAAGCGCTCTCCCGAACAACTAAGGTGTCTCTCTATAAGACCCTCATCATCACCGTCCTGCTTTATCGTGCAGAAGCATGGATCCCGTAAAAATCGGATGAGAGCGCTCTTGGCCACTGAATCTAGCTAAAAGAGTGAAAGTCCAAAGACTCAGATGGCTTGGTCATGTGGAGAGGATTGACTGGACACCAATACTCTGGTCCGTAAACTCTTCGAATCCACCCCAGAAGGAAGGCGCAATAGAGGAAGACCAAGACATGGGTGATGCGCGCTCAAGTTGCAGACGACCTCAACCAACCAGATACAATGCTGTGAAAAGATAAAATTGGAAAACTGTGTTGAAATTCTTCGACCCTTAGCTAAAGGGCTTTTTCAAATGAGCACAATCCCACAATATATCCATGAAAGGAAGAAAAGCAGGGTTAAAAAACTTAATGTTATACGAGTTCCCCAATCCATTAAGGAAGGAAACTTATTCCTTCAAACGCCGGTGATATTTTTTCCAAGACATTAACTCTTGACTTTAACCCCTATGTAAACCCTGATGATTCTCTTCATGAAGAGAACAGCGAAAACGTACAGATGCGAAACCATTTTACTTGAATGTTGGAGACCAAAGGACAATTAAAATTAATTGAATTAGTTTTTTGTTGGAATCGAACACAAATAACCTAAACAAGTTTATTAGTTTGGCGGGTTCAAATGACTTCTTTTCCCAGAGTATGTTTCCATGCATTTATTTATGTGCATGAGCATAAAATACAACTCAACATTGAAAACAACAAACTTGTATTGAATTTAAATTTCTTAATAAGACGTCTCCTTAGAATCAGGCAGGGATGTTGATTTCAATAAAAATATATATATATGCCTTTGAGCATATTTTGTTTCTACCGAAATTAGGTATAGAAGAGTAATGTTTTTTTTTTATCGTGAGTTCCATAACATTGTAATAAAATAAGTATTTACCTACATTTTATATCAAATAGCATTGAACGGCATAGAGAATGTCAGCAGCATTACCTAGTTAACACCTTTCAAGTGCATTAATTTGACTACGTTCATAATTCCATTGCGGGATTGCTTTTACTCCTAATATTTTAAATTATCCGGTTGATACGGTTTTTTTCCTTTTATTTTTATTTTTTTTTTTTTATTAGAGCTCACTTTTTTTTAATAAATATTTTTTCACTTAAATCTTAAGCAATTTGTTTTTCTTCATTTATAATTAAAGTCTCACTTTTTTATTCTCATAATATTGCATTCAACAAATAAAATAAAATAAAAATAAAAACAAACAAAACATCTTATTATTGTTTATTAAAATTTAAAAATGTCAGACAAACATGGCGTCGATTTTTCTAAATTTATTTTTTTCCGAAACCAAAAATGGTTGACTCAAAATGGCTGTCGTATCCAGAATCTATGCATCACTCGCTGATCAATTATAACAAGATGGCAAAGCTAGCTGTCAAAATGACATTTGCTTACAAGCTAAGGAGCAGGTTAGCCCATTGAATAAGAAGAACTTCTTATTCAATGAGGTTAGCTGTAAGAGTATGCGTTTTATTGTAATAATGATACATTTGCCATTTGTATATACATTTGGGAAGTAGAAGATGGAAAACGATGTAGGTGCCATCTTGAGAATTTTTCACAGAAGCAGTTTATTTCTTACATAAGTTAGTATTGCATGTTCTCTTCTTGGTTTGACAGCAGATCTGTCAAACCAAGAAGAGAACCAATCTTAGTAGTACTTGTTGTTCCATATACAAAGGAACAAACCACCTCATTGTTTTTGCATTTTTTTTCTCGTTTATACACATATTATGTACTCGAGCCATGAGGGAGCGTCATTTGCCAATCTCTTTTTGTCTCTGATGCATTGTATATGGAATCATATACAATATAGAAATACAATGCACTGGTGCTAATCTATGTGTCATGTGCTATGATTAAAGGCTTTTGTCGTTTTCCATTGGTCGTCCAGAAGCATTCGGAAGAGTCCCGAAGTCTTCTGAAACCATTCCATTGGACTGACTTTGACAGACGGAATGCTTCTGAGAAGAGCAGATCTCTTCTGTTTTGAAAACAGAAGCGTCCGAAGAATGACATACACCATAACCCGTTCCATTGGGGTTAGAAGAAGAAACGTCAAAAAACGAACAATGGAAAACGACATTTGTGTATATATTTGGGAGTAGTCTCAAGCTTTGTATATGGAACAGCTAGTACTACCATGATTGGTTTTCTGCCTGGTTTGACAGATCTTCTGTCAAACCAGGCAGAGAACACACAATACAAACCTATGTAAAAAAAACTGCTTCTGTGAAAAAATCTAAAGATGACACCACCATCGTTTTCCATCTTGAGACTACTCCCCAAATAGATATACAAAGGTCTCAAGATGGGAAACGATGGTGGTGCCATCTTCAGAATTTTCACAGAAGCAGTTTGTTAACATAAGTTTGTATTGTGTGTCCTCTGCTTGGTTTGATAGATCTTCTGTACTGGTTGTACCATATACAAAGATTATAGGTGCGTTCCATTTGGCCCCTGCTTCGTTCATCTTCCATGGATAGTAGCTGCGCAGTAGCTGTAGTGTCCGTGGCTTAGTGGTTAGGTGCTTTGGCTGCTAAGCCGAGCGTCGTGGGTTCGAGTCCTATTCGTGCCCATAAAGTTTTTATTTTATCTTTTACGGGCACTGCCTCTTGCGAAGATCTGACAAAACTTTCAAGAGTATTAATCGGTCATGAAAAAAAGCTTCTCAACTTTGACGTTCGGAATCGGTGTTAAATTGTAGGTCACGTCAATACTTCACACGCTTCCAGAGGATCGTTGATGGGAGCTTTATATATACATTTGGTGAGTAGTTTCAAGATGGAAAACTATGGTGGTGCCGTCTTGAGAATGTTCAGAGAAGCAATTTTATTTACCTAAGCATGTATTGTGTAATCCATATTTTTTTTTTCAATTCATTTTATTTTAATCTCTGCTTGGTTTGACAGAACACAGAAGATCTGTTGAACTAAGCTGAGAACTAATCTTGATAGTACTCTAAGTTCTATATACAAAGGACGAGAGCAAGCCACTAAGGCCTTGGCACTGATCTCTATTATATGTATTATAGAGATCAGTGGGCCTTGGCTCTTCAAGAGCTGTCAGGTATGTTCAGCGACACAGTTCTGCACACTTTGGAACAGTTTGGAACAGAAAAGTACAGCTTTTTGGTGTTCATTGACACATTGGCTGTTCCAAATTGCTCTGATTTGGTGTTCATTGAGTCTGTCTAGAACAGTTTGGAACAGTTTTGGACAGGATTTTCTGTTCCATCTTTTTAGGTAGAACACATTTTGTATTCTAAACTGTTCCAAACTGTTCTGACATTTCTCATGAAGCTGTGCTGTACTGTGCTGTGCTGTGCTCTACTGTGCTGTCTTTTTTCTCGCTGAACAAAGCTGTCGTGCCACTCTATTTATTTAATTTTTTTTTAGTAGCTGCAAGATGAAGGTCGATTGTGCCAAAGAATCAGTTAAATATACTTAAGGTCGCCTTTGGATTGCATTAAAACTTGACATTCTTTTTAAACCTGACACTAGCGTGGTGAATTGCATTGTATTCCTATCTAGCTAGTACCTGCGACCTGGCAATCGATTGTGGTGCCATCTTGAGAGCTGGCACAGTGCTAATTTTTTACATAAGTTTTCTATAGGGATTTTTTTTTTTTGGGTTGATTTAGCACAAAATATCGGAAACACTATTCTTGATACTACAACCTGAGTTCATACACAATGGTGATTTGAATTGGCTAAAATTTACCGTGCTGTGGAGCATTTAAATAGGTCAAAATTTTGACGTGCCGTTTTTTTTTCTCATGAACGATAGAGAAATTTGCTTCTTCTTCCCATACATATATACAAAGCTAATGTGGCTGCTCTTACAACCCAATAATTGATCCGTGACGTAAAAGTGGCAATTTTTCCCCTTAATTGCATTTCTTTCACAAAGAAATTGAATTTATTTCCCGAAGGATTGATTTCTCTTGAATCTCTTTTTGGAGACGGATTTACACATACTTGTACACGGATTTTACACATATACTACAGCTGAGTTTTCTGTTGTTGTGATTATCATGCACAAAACGATTTAACAGCTGACCAGACAACACAGACATTCAAAAATGGGATTGATTCGTTTTCGTACATTTCTTACACGCCAAAAAACAATGAATTTTAGTAGCAATTCTTCGTGGTTGTAAGAAAAGCCACATAAATCTTGCATAAGAAAAAAAGATGGATTAATTTATAACCACTAATGTCGTATTTTGACCTGATCCGCAACTAGTCTTATTTTGACACATTTTATAAAATGTGATGTGTCAGAATTCAACTAAACGTCAAGTCTTGACCACTTTTCAGCTCAATTCGCACATGGCCTTACATATTAAATGAAAAGATGGAATCGTTTATCTTTAACAAATTAAAGTAAATGTCAGTGCTTTAAATGCGATAAAAAGCTTATCTCGACTAAGAGAAAGCAGATGTCACTAAAATTTTAAATAATTTTTTTGTCACTGAGCTTGTTAATGCTAACAGCACAGATAATTAATTTATACAGATGTCTCATCCCTGTAGAAAAAAATGAATCATTTTTTGCCCTTAACAGACAAAGCCTTAACAGACAAGGAGCTTTCGGGAGCTTTTTTCTTTGCTGAAGTATTCATTTATAGGAGATGAGATGAGCCAAAATTGATTTTGCATGCATAAAGTGAATGTGTTAAAGCTTTTGGAAAAAGCTTTTTTTTGGTAGCTTTCAGTTCCATATATCATTTCTCGCCATAAGGGTGAGACATCTGTAGAAATTTATTATCTGTGCTAACAGGCTGATCCTCCCCCTTGTTAGGAATCACAAGTCATAAGCGTTTGTGACTATTTATTGTAAGGATTGTTGTATTTCGATAACATTTGTCGCATTCTCCCATAATCTTCACAAGAAAAGTCACAACGAAACTCACCACAGCCATTCATTGGTCATTGGTGTCTCTAAATGTTCGTAAAAGCCGACAGACGGAATGCTTCTGAGAAGAGCAGCTTTGTATATAAATTTAACAGATATAATCGAAATTGTATTCGACTGTAGCGCAAACTGGTTACAAGCATAGATAGCCTTTTTTTTGTATAAGGTTGTATTGAAAATAAATTTGTTGATGAAGCCCAATAAATTAAAAACGTCAATCTTGATCTTGATCTTGTGTCATATACAAAAAAGAGCAGAACGCTTCTGTGCTTTTGTTTTGAAACTAGAATCGTTCGAAGAAAAACACATGCACCATAACTCGTTCTAAAAAAGGCCAATGGAAAACGACATAAGCGATTTAATGACATTTTTGGCGACAGCGAATTTCTTGGGCTATAGCTACATCCAATTGTATTCAGCCAGTGACTCTATGAACTTTCGCCCAGTCATTGACAATGCAGGTTGTTCGAAGTAACCAGCCCCGGGCCGTTTCCTTGCTTGTCATACTGTGAACGGAGCTATCAAAATACTGAAAAATTTCGCTAGGTTTGATTTCATATCTAACGCGTTAGTAATGCTCTGTTTTTTGTCTCTTTGTTGTACACCAACAGCTGATTCGAACAGCTTCGATATTCTAGCCCTGAAAAAAAAAACTTGGGGCGATATCAGAGCTGTCCAGAGTGACCCAGAGTGCACATCGAACAAACCGAATATCTCTTTAATAGGCGTTTTTAGTTATTAGCTCTAAGCAGGGTACGGAGTAGAGCCTGAGCTCATCGAGCTAGGTCTGAGCGGAGTAAGCGTGACCTTTCCCAGTTAAAGCCTAGTACGCAGATCGGGAAAAAACAAATTTTATCTCTACAATTTTTATCTCTACAAATGAATTCTTTATCCCACGCAAAATTTTGAAGTTGGAGAAATTAAGAAAAATGTCTGTTTGTCGATAATAATGGCGTTTTTAACAGACATTCTGGTTTTAAAATCAAAAGGGAATTATCTTCTTTTTACTTCCAGATTGCCAATTAAAAACGGCATAAATGCCTCCATACTGATATGCGATTTATTGCCAACATAACATATTTACGAATTGAATAGAATTTGTTTTTTTTTTTTTTCTTGATTTTATGTTGGATTTTATTGATAATGTCTTCTCTTCAAAATATATGCTAAAATAGTCCATCTTAGTTTCGTTTAATGTTTTGCTTACTTTTGTTTTTTTTTTCTTGTCACAATTTTTCCGGCGGAATAATGCTTCGAACATTATTTGTCCAGACAAAAGTAAGCGGAGACTTTTTGTTTACAGCGGTTCCAAATATTAAAATTTGCGCGTGAGCTGCGTACCCTTTGGAAAAATATTGAGGACAAAATTTGTCCAAGGAAAAATTTTGTATGAGAAATAAATTTTTTCCCGATCTGCGTACTGGGCTTAATCAAGAAACAAACCTGAGCACGTAACTGTCAAACATAAAAAAAATTGACAAGCTGACAAAAATAATTTGTTATTTACCCTCATTCGGAAAGCAACTTGCTTCGCCCGACATTTATTTTTTCGCGTCATCTCACTCATGATATGCACAAAATAAATGAAGTTGGCCGCGCGTAACTTTTTACTCCATCTAATCCATCAATTCAAACAGAGCTCGTAGATCGCGCTTTGACCACGGTCTGATCGAAAAAATAAACAAAAGTTGCGCGCTCAGTAATGTCTGAGCTAAAATAGAAATACGCGTTTTGTTTTTTTGAGAGCACCGTTCCCTGCTCAGAGCTAAAAAAGAAAAACGCCTAATATGTCGATGCCCCTGGTCAAAGATTAATGGCGTTTTTAATTGGCAATCTGGAATCTAAAAAGAAGCATTCTGGTTTTGAAATCAGAAGGGAATTCTCTTCTTTTCAGAATCAGAACTGTCACTTTTGCCCAATTGAACGCTTTCAGAATGCTTATTTTTACTTCCAGATTGCCAATTAAAAACGCCATAAATATGTTACAAGATGGGAAAATGACTTACGTTTCACTCCCTAGATCCCGCAATTTTCATATTCCACCATTAACTTTATTCTCTTCGTCTACATAAATGCATGTGAGTTACAAAAACACAGAGATGAGCTGAGATTTTTCTATTCTCTTTTGTTTGTTTTCGCATTTTCAACATTTCTCTTTTGTTTGTTTTCGCATTTTCAGATGGTTGGACCATATTAACTGTAGTATTGGTAAAAACACGCAACTGTCACTTTGACAGTTACATCTTGTTACTTATGTCCTTTTCCAAAATTACTTTTGGGAGTGTACTCCCTGTCAACGAATTTTGGAATTCATTTTGGGATCATGTATTGTTGATCACTCCTTCATTCCAAGAAAAAGTAAGGAGTTACGATTTCGCTCCCTGAGGGAGTGATGGGTAAGTACTCCTTTTCTATTTTGGAAAAGGCCATTATTTAATCTTTGCCCCTGGTACTCTATTGTCCAATGCATTAGGCATATTATATACCACAGCCGAAATAGATTCCTTCTTCTCTTACTTATTTTGATCTACGTATTCTTATCTCTGGGAAAATTTTCAAGTTTTGTATTTAAATACATTCTTGTGATCTTGTGAAGAAAAATGGTATCAAAGCCACCCATTTTAAGAATGAATTCTGCGATCTGAAACTTTTCACCAGTTATATTTGTTTCTTTATTTTTGTTGTTTATAGAAAAAAATAAATAGTTTCTACTTCTAAAAACTGAATTTGAAAATGCCCGGAAAGTGAATTTCAAAACTAATAGTTCGGTGACCATTAAAGTGAATAGAAGAATGAATTGTTTGATTTGGTTATTTTCATTTCATTGTAACTACTGATGTGAATTTCTTGATATTGTTCTAATAAACTATTATCGGACGTTGAGAATCTCGATAAACAGTGAATGTGCGTTTTTGTAGTTCTTTAAATTCAGAGAGAAACAAATGGAACAATTCGTCGGGCGTGAATTACATCAAATTATTCATCATAACTAAGTATTTTTTTTTTCATCATTAAAATTAAGTTTCTGGTCTGCATCTGCAGCCTGCAGAACTCAGGTACTGCGATAACAATGGCCACTTTGAAATGTCATTCACAAATTCAGTACAAAAAATGCTCAGAAAAAGTGAATCGATGATATTATTTTGCGCTAATATTACAATAAAATGATGGGGAAAACTAAGAAAATTCTTTAATGAAGAAAAAAACACGCAAAAACAGCAACGAAAATCTCAATAGTTGGGAACAGCAATAGAAATAATCGTCTGCTTTGATTCTGGTCCGTCTGTTGTGTTGTGACTAATTTGATTTATTTTGTTTTTTTTTTTTTGTTTCCTTTTTTCATAGCTGTCTGCTAGTGCCTAAGCATGTAATTCTATAATAAGATTACTCGAATCCGCAAGTTCTCTCCATAATTCATTACTTACTTACTTACTTAAGGTGGCGCTACAGTCCGTTGTGGACTTGGGCCTCAATCAACAGGCTCCGCCAGCTAGCTCGATCCTTGGCTAGTCGTCTCCAGTTTTGCACTCCGAGTTGATTGAGGTCCTCTTCCACTTGAGTGCGCCACCTGAGTCGCGGTCTTCCTCTCCTCCTACGTCCCTCGGGAATAGTGTCGAAGGCTTTCCGGGCCGGAGCATTGGTGTCCATTCGCTCTAAATGACCGAGCCATCTGAGTCTCTGGACCTTGACCCTTCTGGCTAAGTCCATGTCGTTGTACAACCCGTAAAGTTCGCTGTTGTATCTTCTTCGCCATTCCCCTTCAATGCACACGGGGCCAAAGATAACCCGAAGAACTTTCCTCTCGAAACAGCCTAAGGCACTTTCATCCGATTTTGTCAGGGTCCATGCTTCTGCACCATACAGCAGGACTGGGATGATGAGTGTGTTGTACAGTTTTACCTTAGTTGCTCGAGAGAGGGCTTTTCCACTCAATTGCTTTCTAAGCCCAAAGAAACAGCGATTAGCAAGAGTTATTCTTCGTCTGATCTCGGCGCTGGTGTTGTTGCCCGTGTTTATAGCAGAGCCTAGGTAGACAAACTCCTCTACTACCTCGAAGTTATACTTGTCTATTGTGACGTTTTGCCCGAGCCGTCGGTGTTGGGTGTCCTTCCTCGAAGACAGCATATACTTCGTTTTTCCCTCATTTACCGCTAAACCCATTTTTGCCGCTTCTGTCTCAATTCTCACAAAGGCGCCATTGACATCACGCTGTGTTCTTCCCATTATATCAATATCATCGGCGTACGCGAGAAGTTGAACAGATTTTTGGAAGATAGTGCCTCTGGTGTTGACGGTGGAGTTCTGCACTATCTTCTCAAGAACGATGTTAAAGAAATCGCATGACAGTGCATCGCCTTGTCTGAATCCTTTTTTGACGTCGAAAGATTCCGTGAGCTCGTTGCCAACCTTGATGGAGCAGCGTGAGTTCTCCATCGTCATTTTGCACAAGCGAACGAGCTTGGCAGGGACGCCAAAACTAGACATAGCTTTGTACAGTTCGTCTCTGTAGATGCTGTCATACGCGGCCTTAAAATCGATGAAAAGGTGGTGGGTATCGATTTGGAGTTCATAGGTCTTTTCCAGGATCTGCCGCAACGTGAAGATTTGGTCGATGGTTGACTTTCCTGGCCTGAAGCCACATTGATAAGGACCAATCAGATTGTTGACGAAAGGCTTCAGACGTTCACATATTACGGCAGAGAGGATCTTGTAGGCGATGTTTAGCAGACTTATTCCTCTATAGTTGGCGCAGTTTAGAGGATCTCCCTTTTTCAGGATCGGGCAAACAATGCTGAGGTTCCATTCATCGGGCATGCATTCCTCTGACCATATCTTACAGATGATTTGGTGCATGCTCCTATCTAGCTCGTCGCCTGCTGCTTTGAACAACTCAGCAGCTAGTCCATCTGCTCCAGCGGCTTTGTTGGATTTCAGCCGTGATATTGCGGTTTTCACTTCTTCTAGGTCGGGTTCACGGAATTGTTGGCTATCATCGTGTCCGATGAAAGGCTCCTGTCTGACGGCGGTATTTTGTTCGTCGTCGCCGTTATACAATCTACAGAAGTGGTCTTTCCAAATCCCCAGCATTGACTGCGATTCTACTATGATGTTCCCTTGTTTATCTCTGCAGGCATCAGTTCTTGCTCGATGACCTTGAGCCAGCTGTTTAACCTTTCGGTAAAACCTCCGAACTTCATTCCTGCTGTTGGCTCTCTCAACATCCTCGATCTGACGCTTCTCATGCTCTCTCTTTTTCCTCCTGAGAAGCCGGCGTTCCTCTCTCCTCTTTTGCTCGTAGAGCTCACGAGCAGCTCTTGTCCTTCTATGCAGCGCCGCTTTGTATGCCTCCTGCTTGGCTGCATGGGCCTGCCTGCATTCTTCATCAAACCAGGGGTTTCGTTTTGGTGGCTGTGTGAAACCCAGCACATTAGAGGCGGCATCTCTAATTGCTCTTTGGCAATGTTGCCACTGGTCTTCGATACTTGATGTTGGCGGCATAGGACTCCTTAAGAGGTTACTTGACACTCGATCAGAGAATGATCTGGCGATCTCTTGCGATTGTAGCCGTCCGACGTCGAATTTTCTTGCAGCATTTCCTTGTTTTGGTCGTTGTCGGGATATTCGTAGCACTACCTTGGCTACGACGAGGTAGTGGTCCGAGTCGATGTTAGCTCCTCGGAAAGTTCGAACATCTAAAATGCTGGACAAGTGCCTTCCATCGATCGCAATGTGATCAATCTGGTTGACGGTTGATTGATCAGGAGATCTCCATGTACCTTTATGGATGTTGAGATGAGGGAACCAGGTGCTTGCTACCACAACATTTCGCCCCGCAGCAAAATCGATCAGCCTGAATCCGTTATCGGATGTGGTGTCGTGCAGGCTGTGCTTTCCGACCGTTCCACCAAAGATGTCCTCTTTTCCCAGCTTAGCGTTAAAATCGCCGAGGACAATTTTAATGTCATAACAAGGACAATTGCTACAGTATGTTTGGTCCGAGGGGAGCTCGTAGAACTCGGCTTTGGTGTTCGTCCTTTTTCTCTTCTTGGGAGCATGCGCACATATTAGGCTGATGTTGCCCGAATTTAGGCCATGATTCCCGGATAGTCGTGATGCGTTTCGCTTCACTAACATTTGAAGCTCAAGACTTTTTGCCTGAGTCTGCTTCCCACGACACCGAATCCGCATCCAAAATAGTCGCTGGTTGTTGCTCTCGGTAACAATTACCATAGTAGATGTCGCAGTTTCTACTACTTCTACTTTCATAATTCATTAAGACGGATTTAATATGACAATTTCGTATGTACTTTCGCTCTTCATTAAAAGGTTTTTGCGAGCAGATCGGCTTAATAGATTTTTCATTTTCAAAATGTTAATAAAAAGGTCAGTAAGTTTTTCGTCTAAATCGAAGCCATCAATGGAAATAGTTTTGGGCACTGATCAGTGATAGCTGATCAGTGGTTTTGGGGTGCAAAATACCTCCTGTAACATCCAACATCATGATTTTTGTTAAAATACCGTCTTTTAATCCATCAAACAAGACAAATCATCATGACAAGCTACAGTGTCGAGCAACACGTGCAAACGATAAAACTTTGTTATCAAAATGGGTGCTCTCTAGTAGCAGCTTTGTCTAGTTGTCGCTTTTTCATGGTTGACCCTCCAAGTGCCAACTATTGAGTCTACAGGCTCACTGAAGACATTCGATATTCTGAGGCAACATGACTTCGCCAACAATATCGTTTGAATTTACCCTTTAGACTTTCTTGTGGAGCTTGTAAGTCGCATTTCAATGCGAATAAGCCACAAAAACCGCCGTGACTATATAATCGATGCCATCGGTTTAATTCAGCCTGATATATGCGCCAAAGTCATCAAAAACTGGACTTTTTGTATGCACTTACTTACTTAATTAAGGTGTTGCTACAGTTCGTTGTGGACGTGGGTCTCAATCAACAGTCTCCGCCAGCCAGCTCGGTCCCTAGCTAGCACTCCAAGTTGATTGATGTCCTCTTCCATTTTAGTGCGCCACCTTAGTCGCGGTCTTCCTCTCCTCCTACGTCCCTCGGTAATAGTGTCGAAGGCTTTCCGGGTCGGAGCATTGGTGTCCATTCGCTCTAAATGACCGAGCCATCTGAGTCTCTGGACCTTGACCCTTCTGGCTAGGTCCATGTCGTTGTACAACCCGTAAAGTTCGCTGTTGTATCTTCTTCGCCATTCCCCTTCAATGCACACGGGGCCAAAGATGACCCGAAGAACTTTCCTCTCGAAACAGCCTAAGGCACTTTCATCCGATTTGTCAGGTCCATGCTTTGCACCATACAGCAGGACTGGGATGATGAGGTGTTGTACAGTTTTACCTTAGTTGCTCGAGAGAGGGCTTTTCCACTCAATTGCTTTCTTAGCCCAAAGAAACAGCGATTAGCAAGAGTTATTCTTCGTCTGATCTCGGCGCTGGTGTTATTGCCCGTGTTTATAGCGGAGCCTAGGTAGACAAACTCCTCTACAACCTCGAAGTTGTATGCGTCTATTGTGACGTTCTGCCCGAGCCGTCGATGTTGGGTGTCCTTCCTCGAAGACAGCATATACTTCGTTTTTCCCTCATTTACCGCTAAACCCATTTTTGCCGCTTTTGTCTCAATTCTCACAAAGGCGCCATTGACATCACGCTGTGTTCTTCCCATTATATCAATATCATCGGCGTACGCGAGAAGTTGAACAGATTTTTGGAAGATGGTGCCTCTGTTGTTGACGTTGGAGTTCTGCACTATCTTCTCAAGAACGATGTTAAAAAAAAATCGCACGACAGTGCATCGCCTGGTCTGAATCCTTTTTTGACGTCGAAAGATTCCGTAAGCTCGTTGCCAACCTTGATGGATCAGCGTGAGTTCTCCATCGTCATTTTGCACAAGCGAACGAGCTTGGCAGGGACGCCAAAACTAGACATATCTTTATAAAGTTCGTCTCTGTAGATGCTGTCATACGCGGCCTTAAAATCGTTGAAAAGGTGGTGGGTATCGATTTGGAGTTCATAGTTCTTTTCCAGGATCAGCCGCAACGCGAAAATTTGGTCGATGGTTGACTCTCCTGTTCTGAAGCCACATTGATAAGGACCAATCAGATTGTTGAAGAAAGGCTTCAGACGTTCACAAATTACGGCAGAGACGGTCTTGTAGGCGATGTTAAGTAGACTGATTACTCTGTAGTTAGCGCAGTTGAGAGGATCTCCCTTTTTCAGGATCAGGTTAGGTTATCGTAGGAAAAAGATGAGAATCAGTTTACATGATCTATGCAGAGGATGCGGTGACGAAGAGGTACATGAAGACACTTCGCACTTTCTGTGTCACTGTCCCCCACTCTCCCACCAAAAGGAAGAAATTGCTCGGCCACTATTTCTTCGGGGATTAAGAAGAACTCTCTAGTACACCAGGCACTACCATTCTGAACTTCGTCAAATCCTCTAAATGGCTTGATTAACTGAACACATTGGTTTTTCTTATTACAATGACAACCCAATTGTTGGTACTCTCGCGAAAGCGAACCTTTTTGCTAAGCTGTTCGCCGCCAACTCTTCGCTGCCAGAAAGTGTCATGACTCCTCCAGTTCTTGAGCGCGTCAATGATTCCATGAGACAAATCTTCTTCCGCACTCATGCTGTGGCGAGAATATTAAAGGATCTCAACATACATTAATCC
Source organism: Sphaerophoria rueppellii (assembly GCA_920937365.1). Classification (NCBI taxonomy): domain Eukaryota; kingdom Metazoa; phylum Arthropoda; class Insecta; order Diptera; family Syrphidae; genus Sphaerophoria; species Sphaerophoria rueppellii. The sequence goes on along the minus strand of CAKKXW010000006.1, from coordinate 4,811,598 downwards.
GCTGGTTCGGATGGTATCCCCGCTATTGTTCTGAATAGGTGTTCGTCCATCCTGGCAAAACCCATCGTAAGTTTTTCCATCTATCCTACTCTTCTGGGGTCGTTCCGGGCAGTTGGTAAACAGCATTTGTCCAGCCTATACCCAAAAAAGGCGAATCCTCTTCTCCCTCCAATTATCGTCCGATTGCACTTACGTCCCTTCTTTCTAAGGTCATGGAAACGCTGATTAACTATCAGCTCAAGAAATATCTCGAAGACCGAAAGCTTCTGAATGACAGGCAGTACGGCTTTCGCAGCAACAGGTCCACCTCTTGTGGACCGAACACATACGCGATGCCGCCAAAAATGCCACAAGATGTTAGGGTTGGCTATTATCTACAAAACCTATATCCGTCCAAAGCTTGAGTATAATTCACATCTCTGGGCTGGTGCTCCAGCTACTTATTTAAGCCTCTTGGATGGAATACAAAAAAGAGCTGTAAAAATGATTGGTGATAGAGAGATCACTAACTCATTCACCTCATTGGAACACCGTAGTAACGATTCGTGTCTCTCTTTGTTTTACCGTTACTTCTACGGTAATTGCTCTAGTAAAATAGCCAGTTGCATTCCTCCCCTCAAACAATTTAACCGTAATACTCGCGCTTCTAGGAATGCCCATCAGTTTACCTTCGAGCCCAACTTCGGACGTACTCTCACGTATAGAGAACCATTTTATAGCCGTACTACGCGAATGTGAAACTCTCTTCCACACGCTGTCTCTCCCAGTCACTACAATATTCAAGAATTTAAGACCAATGTACACCGAAACCTCCTTTCCAACCCCTTCCCTTCTTTTATGCCGTGTTTCTGGCATAAAAATCTCTTGAGTGGGTGCAAATTATATAAAAAAAATAAAAAAATATTGTTTGAAGTGCATAATAGAGTGGACTCAATCGTTTATCTCAGAATCAGTTCATAAAAGAAAACAAATTACATAAACTTAAAATAAAACAAAAATCTGAAAAAATTGTATTTTAATGTGATTGTGTTACAGATGTTGTCGAATAAACAGAAAGCCTCAATTTCCCATAGAGAATGTCTCATTTGAGTGCATGAATGCATAGTTAATTGTTAATTAGAGCGATAAATCAATAACTACACTTAAAGGCAACGACAATATTTGTCTAGATTTACATAAAAAACGCACACTTAATCATAAAAACAAACGTGAAGACATCATGGATGACAAAAGTTGCCAAGAGACCAAAGTAATATATCACATAGATGACGAGACAACACCATATCTGGTTAAAATTGCTCTACCATCGTCACAGGTCACGTTAAAAGATTTCAAAATGGTACTGAATAAACAAAGCAATAATTACAAGTATTTTTTTAAGTCAATGGACGCAGATTTTGGGTGAGTTATAATTTACATTTCATTTCCAGTCAAAGGCATACTCTCTCATATCAAAATACCATGATTAAGACATGGTTGCAAAACTAAATGGATCCGGAATAATAGTAATCAAATGTTCAATTTCCAAATATTTGTTTTTATACTTCGTAGTCGCGGTCTTCCTCTTCTGCGACATCCTTCCGGGTCGGATTCGAAGACTCTACGAGCCGGAACATTATTTTCCATTCGCTCAACATGACCCAACCATCGCTGTACAGCTCTCACAGTTCTTGGTTCTTCCATTAATGCAGACCGGACCAAAAATCACTCGAAGAATTTTTCTCTCAAAGCAGCCCAAAGCGTTTTCATCGGATGTTGTCATGGTCCATGTCCTTGCACCATACATGAGGACCGGGATGATAAGGGTTTTGTAGAGCGTAACTATCATAATTGGTTTCTATAGTCGCTGTCATACGCGGCTTTGAAATCGATGAAAAGGTGGTAGGTATCGATTTGAAGTTCATGGGTCATCTCCAAGATCTGCCGTAGGGTGAATATTTGATCGATGGTGGAGTTTCCGGGTCTGAAGCCACGCTGATAAGGACCTACCAGGTTGTTGACGAAGGGCTTCAAACGTTCACACAGCACGGCAGACAAGATCTTATAGGCGATGTTAGGGAGACTTATACCACTGTCGTTGGTGCAGTTCAGGGGATCTCCTTTTTTGAGGATCGGGCATACGATGCTGAGGTTCCATTCATCGGGCATGCTTTCCTCCGACCAAATTTTGCAGATGAGCTAGTGCATGCTACTAACCAAATCAACAAACCGTCTGCTCTAGCGGCTTTGTTCGACTTTAGTTTAGATATCGCTATCTTCACTTCGTCCATGTCGGGTGGGTGAAATTGTTGGCCTTCTGCACCCAAATTGAATGGTTCTGTATTGCTGACGGAGTTTTGGTCGTCATCGCCACTAAACAGCTTGGAAAAGTGGTCTGTCCATATCCTCAGCACTGATTGCGGTTCCACTACGATGTTCCCATGATGGTCTCTACAGGCTTCAGTTTGGGGTGTATAAGCCCTGGAGGTTTGTTTCACCTATATGTAGAACTTTCGAACCTCGTTCCTTTTGTGACATCCTTCTATCTCCTCGATCGCGCGCTTCTCATGCTCCCTTCTTTTCTTTCTGAGAAGCTTATGCTCCTCTCTCCTTCCTCTGTCCTTCTTTGCAGCGCCGCTTTGTATGCTGCATGTGCTCGCCGGCATTCATCGTCAAATCAAGGGTTTCGTTCAGGTGGCCGTGTAAACCCTAGGACTTCAGAGGCGGCATCTCTGATGGCTGCTTGGCAGTGTTGCCACTGGTTCTCTATTTTTGGAGACACGATCGGAAAAGAATCTAGCAATCTCTTGAGATTGTAGCCGTTTGACGTCGAATTTCCTCCTAGCATTTTCGTGTGTTGGCCTTGATCGGGATACGCCTTCGTACCTTGGCTACAACAAGTTAGTGGTCCGAGTGGATGTAGGCACCTCGGAATGTGCTAGAGAAGTGTCGTGCGTCGATCGCAATGTGATCACTCTGGTTGACCGAATCAACCGATTGGTCAGGAGATTTCCATGTTCCCTTGTGGATATTGAGATGTGGGAATCGCGTACTTGCTACCATTACGTCTCGCCCCGCAGCGAAGTCGATTAGCCTAAATCCGTAATCGGAGGTGGTGTCGTGCAGGCTATGTCGTCCGATTATTTCACCAAAGATTTCTTTTCTACCCAGCTTAGAATTAAAATCTCCAAGGACGATTTTAATGTCATAGCTAGGGCATTGCTCATAGGTCATGTCGAGGAGCTCGTAGAACCCGTCTTTGGTGTCTTCATCCTTTTCCTCAGTGGGGGCGTGAGCGCATATGAGGCTGATGTTGGTGAATTTAGCCTTGATACGGATTGTAGTGATGCGCTCATTCACTGAGTTGAAACTCAAGACCTTCCTCCTGTGTCGAGTCCCAACTACAAATCCATATCCAAATAGACGCTGATTTTGTGCCCGTTAGCAGTGGCCGTAGTTAATATCTCAGTTGTTCCTTTTACGTAGTCCCGGACCATCCCACCGCATTTCTTGGATGGCAGTTATATCTGCTTTATAGCAGTCAAGGGCTTCCGCTAGTTGTTCGGCAGCACGTGGTCTGTTAAGGGACCTAACATTCCAAGTGCAAGACCGAAATTCGTCATCATTAATTCCGTCCTTACCCGAGGCTGGTGGTTCGTGGTTCGGAACTATAGTTTCTTTATGTGGCCGGGCAGTCACCCCGACGCACGACCCGCAACCTGGAAGGCCAGGTCTTTAGTTTAACTCTAAGACGAAGAGACCTCCAAACCTATAAGGTGTTCACTAAGTAGTTCATCCTGACGGGAACTAGACTTCACCATTTTTTTCATTGTGGGAGTTCTTCTACTGCCGCCTGTTGAAAAGGAGACATGCCTTAGTGGACGCATACCTACTCCCTCTCTCTCTCTTTGCTGTCGCCAACAATTTCCCACTGGGGGTTGGAACCCAATCTTCGGTTGAAGGGGTACTGGGCACCCGATGTTCGCCACGGGGATGTGGAGAGGAGAAGTTGTTAGGCAGAGGTTTCTGTGGACGCTTGCGTCCTCTTGAATGCACGTGTCTACCCTTCGAACATCTGCTGGCTTGGAAGCCCATAGTAAAACGCCATACGGCCTGATTCATTTGAAAAAATTTAAAAGTTGGACACTTCGAATGGAATATGTCCATACATCCTACCAAATAAGTACATTGCTTCGAATTTGTATTATTGTTTGAAAATTTTATAGAATGGCTTGCTTTTTTGACTGGGTCAATAGTCTTTGATAATTTTGAAAATTAAATCATTTATTTTTCTTCTCTTGCTAGCGTTGTGAAAGAAGAGATTGCTGATGATTCCACTACGCTTCCTTGCTTCAATGGACGGGTTGTATCGTGGGTAAGTTTATAAATATTTTTTATTTTCTTACCGTAGTTTTAACTTATATTAAATTTAGAAAGTATATTTAAGAGCTCAATTAAATCTGGTACTTACTTACTTACTTGCTATGCTTGAACTTGCAACTTGACGGTTGCCTCTTACATGTCCCTTTGTCTTGGAGACAGGTAAGAGCGCTTTTCTTACCAAAAATTGGTAAAAGAGGGCTAGAATCTGCATGAAGATTACCGACCAATAAGCCTTGCTTCCTTTCTTCTTAAAACCCTGGCAAGAATCGTAGAATCTCGCATAAGGAGTATTCTGAGTAGTTGTCCCCTATCTAACTTGCAACACGCCTACATGAGGGGTAGGTCTACAGAGACTGCTCTCCATGAGGTAGTGAGAACGATAGAAAACACGACTCATTTCAAGGAATATATCCTAGCTACCTTTTTAGATGTAGAAAGAGCTTTCAATAATGTCCTAACTGAATCCATCGCAGAATCACTTGCAGACTTCGGTGTTGAGAACTACATTAGAAGATGGATAATATCCATGCTAAGTAAGAGCAGGATTCAATCAAAGTTAGGATACTCAACGTGATCCAAATATGCCAGCAGAGGAACACCCCAAGGAGATGTACTGTCTCCTGTTTTATGGCTTTTGGTCATGAACAGCATTCTTGTGAAACTCGAGAGAAATGGAGTGAAAGCGGTTGTGTACGCTGATGATTTGGTAATTCTAGTTTCAGGAATAATTCCAAGTGTGATCAATGATGTCACTATTATGGCTTTGAGGAAAGTAAGCACCTGGGCTGCGAGCTGTGGACTAGGTGTTAACAGTAACAAAATCGAGTTGATGCTTTTCACCACCAACACCAAGGTACCACCTTTCACTCTACCTCGGTTAAACGGTCAAACAGTATCATTGTCTTCCAGTGCTGAATATCTGGGCCTAATAGTTGACACCAAATTAAACTGGAAGCTTAACATTGAAGAACGGGTGAACGCCTGCAACAAAACCTTCGGCAAAATGTGGGGCCTCCAATCCAAAATGATAAAATGGGCATACACAGCGGTTGTAAGACCAATACTTGTTTATGGTTCCACTGTTTGGTGGCCCGCTCTGAACAAAGCTTACATAGTAAAGAAGCTTACAAAGGCGCAGAGAAATGATTACGTAGGTATATCAGGGCAATCAGGTACTGCCCAAAAGATGCACTTAACGTCATCCTGGACCTTCTTCCGATTGACCTCTTTATTAAATATCAGGTGCCCTGTAGTATCTTGAGACTCAAAGAAATAGGCTGCTGTAAAACTAGATTCTACGGGCACACCACAACCACCGATTACTGTATCCCTACCCTAAGCACCGCAAAGAAGTGTAGAGTCTTGTTCCCGTCAAGAATCGACTGGGAAGAAGGCGATGAGACGTTAGACTTCGACACAACTATCTTCACGGATGGTTCGAAGATGGAATGCGGTATTGGTGCAGGTGTCTTCTATTAATCTCTTGAGATTTCAAAATCCTATAGACTTTCCGATTTTGCCAGTTTATACCAGGCAGAATTGTTAGCGATAAGGGAAGCTAGTAAAGCCCTTAAAATTATCCGACAGAATCAAAATGTCAGACAGCTATTAAAGCCATTGATTCAGCTTTATCATCCTCTAAACTGGTCCAGCAATGCAGAGACAGCCTCAAGGAACTTGATATGAGCGTCTCTCTAATCTGGATACCGGGCCATAGGGGCTATGAGGGAAATGAGAAGGCAGATGAGCTAGCTAGGCAATGATTAGCCCTTCACAAGTCACTGCCAGTGAGAGTATATGCTCCTCTTGGAGTTCTGAAGGGCTATATCCTGACCGTTAAATCTAAAAAAAATCTGGCCCGCCTAAAACAAACCAAAAGCAATCAATGTAATTTCCTTGGTTTGGAAAGACATAGCCAGGATTGTTGCTACCTGCACAGGGCATTGGCCTATAGGGGAGCTTGCGGCAAAATTGGGTATACCAAATAACTCCTTCTGCCGTAGCTGTGAGGACCAGGATGAAAAGGAAACAGTCCCACACTTTCTCTGCCATTGCCTGGCCTTGGCTAGGGAAAGAGCAATCCACTTAGCTAAAGAATTCTTCAACGGTATTGAGGAACTCTCAGAATTCAAGATCAAAGATTTGATCTCATACCTAAATAACACAAAGTGGCTTTAGCCTAAAGTTAGGCAGTATCGTTAAGACATGTCAGGAATTTGATGAAATATCACATTACGAGATGATGTGGGTCTGGCTTCTCCGTCTGTGTCTGCCTCTAAACGTACGTAGGTCTTAACCATTGGTTCAATTGACTTTAAATTTGGCAATATTGCTCCAAAATGGCCCCTCTCATAGAACCTTCTTTTAGTAAAACGATTTTCCCCTCGTTTAATCGGGAGGGGCAATTTAAAAGAAAAATCACTAAAAATAGAAGAAAATCATATTTAAAACTAACGGTAATACTTACAGACCTATAGCATATTGAAAAGCCATAAATAGAATAGAACTAAAATGTAGTGTCCGTAGCTTAGTGGGTAGGTGCGTTGGCTGCTAAGCAGAACGTCGTCGGTTCGAGTCCTACTCGTGCCCATAGTTTTAATTTCATCTTTCACGGGCACTGCCTCTTGCGAAGAATTGACAAAACTTCCAAGAGTATAAATATGTCATGAAAAAGTGCTTCTCAACTTTGCCGTTTGAATTCGGCGTTAAATTGCAGGTCCTCTCAATTCTTCACACGCACCTAGAGAATTGTAGACGGGAGTAAGCCACTTAGGCCTTGGATCTTCAAGAGCTGTCGCGCCATGATACTAATATTTCTTTTTTTTCTCTTTTCACAACACAGCTTGTTTCTGCAGATGGTTCTAATCAATCGGATAATTGTTCCGAGGTACCGACTAGCGAAATTGACAGTCGCACATGCAATAATCCCCGCAATCAAAAAATGTTATCCAGTTGCGGTGGAACACTGATGGGGGGCGGTGTAAATGTTGGTGTTGGAAGTATGCAAAATACAGGTGGAAGCGGTGGTATGGTTGGTGGTTTAATAGGCGTTAGTGGAATTGGTGGTAGTGGCGTAAATGTTGGTATTTCCAATCAACTAATGCCACCGCTTACTTATCAGTCGGCATCGGTATTATCAAGCGATTTGGATTCGACCAGTTTATTTGGCACAGAAAGCGAACTAACCTTAGATCGTGATATGACAGAATGCAGCAGTATACAGCGGTTACAAGTACGAAAAAAACCACAGAGACGTAAAAAACGAGCGCCAAGCATGTCACGAACGTCAAGTTACAGTTCAATAACGGATTCAACGATGTCACTTAATATAATAACGGTTTCAATTAATATGGAAGCTGTTAATTTTCTAGGAATTTCTATTGTTGGGCAATCGAATCGAGGAGGAGACGGAGGTCTGTTTTTCTTTTTTTTTTATTTTATTTTGTTTTGTTTTATGTGCCCTTAACTTCGACAGGAATATATGTTGGAAGTATTATGAAAGGTGGTGCTGTTGCTTTGGATGGACGTATTGAACCAGGGGATATGATATTGCAGGTAACAAAAATCGACTTCTTGGAAAATCTCTCTTATTCTGAAATGAAATGGTTTTTTTTTTTGCCTTTAAGGTAAACGACGTTAATTTTGAAAATATGACAAATGACGAAGCTGTTCGTGTTTTGAGAGAGGTTGTTCAAAAGCCTGGGCCAATCAAATTAGTTGTAGCCAAATGCTGGGATCCAAATCCTAAAGGTTTGCTGTGAAAAATTGTAAAAAATTTCATAAAAAAAAAACTGTTTTTGGTTTTTTCTTTTGTAGGATACTTTACTATCCCTCGTACTGAACCTGTCCGCCCCATCGACCCTGGTGCTTGGGTTGCTCATACGCAGGCGCTTGCGTCACATGATAGTATTATACCCGATATATCCGAGCCAATCAAAGAGCGGCTAGATCAAAATAATTTGGAAGATGTTGTCAAAGCAATGACAAAACCCGACAGTGGTTTAGAAATTCGTGATAGAATGTGGCTAAAAATAACTATTCCAAACGCATTTATAGGTACGGCTATCAATATTTCATTTTCATTCATTGGTTTTCATTGGCTTTTCTTAATTTTTTTAAGGCGCTGATGCTGTCAATTGGGTTTTGGAGAATGTAGAAGACATACAAGATAGACGTGAAGCAAGGCGGATAGTATCATCAATGTTAAGAAATAACCTTATAAAACATACAGTTAACAAATTAACATTTTCCGAACAATGCTATTACGTGTTAAGTGATGGCAAAAAGCAGAACTGTATGAAGATCTTAAAATTGTTCTCCTTTTTTATATAAATATTCCCTTCTTACTATTTTCATTCTATAGGTCGATCTACGGTCAGTCTTGGCGATACAGAAAGTATCACTAGTGACATTGCCCCTCTGCCTAATCCTCCAATTTATATGCCATACTCAGGTATTTCTTTATTTTTATGCATTTATAAAGATGGATTTGAAATTGTTTTCTTTTGTCCATAGCCACTTACAATCCAAGCCATGGTTATCAACCAATTCAATATGGTCTTACCGAACGCCATATTTCGTCAGGTATTGGTATTGCCATGTCTCTAAACACAAATTTTGGTTGTTTTAACTTATTTTGCTCTTTTTTTTTTTTTTTTTGCTTTTGTCTAGGTTCAAGCAGCTCAGATGTCCTCACGAACAAGGATATTTCAGCTTCACAGAGTGACATTACATCAATAATACATCAAACAAACCAAAGTAAGTTCTCTTTATAGAGAGATAATGTATGCACGATGGCAATATTTGTTTCTTACTTTCATGGAATCTAGCTTGATGTGCATTTACTCTGTGAACATAAACAAGCAAAAACTAAAATATTCTTTCACTATTCACTTATTGAAGACTTTGATCATAAGTGCGTCGTTTTATGTACGTAACGTTTTACTTACTTAAGGTGGCGCTACAGTCCGTTGTGGACTTGGGCCTCAATCAACAGTCTCCGCCAGGTAGCTCGGTCCTTAGCTAGTCGTCGCCAGTTTTGTACTCCAAGTTGATTGAGCTCCTCTTCCATTTTAGTGCGCCACCTACGTCGTGGTCTTCCTCTCCTCCTATGTCCCTCGGGAATAGTGTCGAAGGCTTTCCGGGCCGGAGCATTGGTGTCCATCCGCTCTAAATGACCGGGACATCTGAGTCTCAGGACCTTGACCTTTCTGGCTAGGTCCATGTCGTTGCACAAACCGTAAAGTTTGCTGTTATATCTTCTTCGCCATTCCCCTTCAATGCACACGGGGCCAAAGATGACCCGAAGAACTTTCCTCTCGAAACAGCCTAAGGCACTTTTATCCGATTTTGTCAAGGTCCATGCTTCTGCAACATACATCAGGACTGGGATGATGGTGTTGTACAATTTTACCTTTGTTGCTCGAGAGAGGGCTTTTCCTCTCAATTGCTTTCTTAGCCCAAAGAAACAGCGACTAGCAAGGGTTATATTCCGTCTGATCTTGGCGCTGGTGTTATTGCCCGTGTTTATAGCGGAGCTGGCTACTATCTTCAAGACTTATATCCGTCCAAAGCTTGAGTACAATTCCTATCTTTGGGCTGGTGCTACAGCTACTTACTTGAGCCTCTTGGATGGAATACAAAAAAGAGCTGTAAGAATTATTGGTGATAGAGAGATCACTTGCTCATTCACTTCATTGGAACACCGTCGTAACGTTTCGTGTCTCTCCTTGTTTTATCGTTGCTTCTACGGTAATTGCTCTAGTGAAATAGCCAGTTGCATTCCTCCCCTTAAACAATTCAACCGTAATACTCGCGCTTCCAGGAATGCCCATCAGTTTACCCTCTAGCCCAACTTCGGTCGTACGCTCAAGTATAGAGAATCGTTCTTTAGCCGTACTTCGCGAATGTGGAACTCTCTTCCACACTCTGTCCTTCCCGATGATTGCAGTGTTCAGGAATTTAAGACCAATGTACACCGGCACCTCCTCTCCAACCCCTTCCCACTTTCCTAAAGCACTCACTGTGTCTATGGCATAATAAGGGTATAAAAACCCCTTGAGTGTGTGTTTATTATAAAAAAAAAAATAAGTAGGTATTGCCAGAATCTATCTGGAAATTTTCGTAGATTCAAAAATAAATGATTAAATTCTCCAAACTCAGATTTTAATTGGTTAATCGGATGAACATCAAATCGTCTTCTTTTTTGTATCCGTTTAAGTTATTTGTACACATACAAACGATTTTCCGACAGTAAAAAACGGCGAACTGTTCTTGACAACGGCATTTTAACTACTAATCGCTCAAAAGCAGTAGCTCAGTGCCTGGCCATACGTCGCTTAGAGCTGCCGCTCAGCCGCTTAGCCGCTCAGCGGCTTACTGCGTGGCCGAGGCCTTAGGTCTTGGCTCTTCAAGACCTTTCAAGCCACTCCATTTATTTATTTTAAACATTGCGCTTCACACAAGAGCCAAAAGTGTTGCGGCGTTAAGTGTGTTCCTTTAAAAAAAGTTAATTTATCAGAAATTAATGAAGTTTTTAATTTTTTTTTTTTCAGTGACCATAACAAACGGTTCTAACAAATCATCAGGATCTTCAAATCGTGGGAACACTGAACAAGATGTTTCGGGTACTCAATACTAAAAAACAAGCTATTTGTATTAATATTTAATCTATTCCTTTATTTTTTCATTGTTTTCTATCCTTTTTATTATTTTTCTTTATTTTATTTTATTTATTATATACATTTTTAACACTCGTATAATTTTTTTTTTCAGTATTTAATTACGTGTTGTGAGTTTAAAAAAAAGAACAAGTCTACATTGGAAAAGTATATCAAAAAAAAACAAAAAACAAAATAAAAATAATAAAATAGATGAGTGAATACTTACATATTATATACATACACACATATACTATACAATTTATTGATGTTTCCATTTCATTTTTAAATATCGTTGATCTTACATTGGAAGAACCAGCATTTAGTGATTTCGCAAAAATGGAGGGCTTATGTTTGTTGTTTTTTTTTTTTTTTTTTTTCATTCTAGGAAGATTCCTTTGAATGTAGGAGTCGACCGTCACTTAAGGCGTAAATTTGATAAGAAAGTTGTAAAAAAAAAAACAAATTATGAAAACAGTTCAGTCTAAAATATCGTTATTATTGAAACCGTTGCTTGCAAACTTGAGACAAAATTTTATGAAAAACATAGCAACGTTTAAGCACTTATCTAGTGTCCGTAGCTTAGTGGTTAGGTGCGTTGTTGGTTCGAGTCCTACTCGTTTTTTTATTTCATCTTTCACGGACACTGCCTCTTGTCTAATGTCTAGAACTAACTTCCAAGAGTATCAATCTGTCATGAACAAGTGTTTTAGCCTTTCGGAATCGGCGTTAAATTGTTGGTCCCCTCAATTTTTCACACTCACCCAGAGAATTGTTGATGAGAATTAGCCACTTAGTCCTTAGCTCTTTAAGAGCTGTCGCTCTATTTTTTTTTTTTTTAATTCTGGGCAATCCTCTTAAAAGTTTTTGTATTATTTCTTGTAGGATATTATTCCAGAAATTTTGTAGAGTTTCCCAAAGAGCAGATTCCGATGTTATGCTCAATGGGGTTAATATCTGGAGATTAGCGGTGGCCATACCATTACTTTTAGAATTTTCCGTCTTCTTTTTGTTTCAGGTATTCCCGGCAAAGTTTTGAAGTGTGTTTCGGGTCATTGTCTTGCTGGAATAAAAAAGCTTCACCGATTAATCGGAGTCCAGCTACCAAAACGTGGTCTTCCAATATCTTTTCTTTATCCATTCTCGTGTCAGATCTCCCACTCCATCGAAGGAGAAACATCCCCACACCATTACTGAACCGCCTAAATGCTTTACAGTTGGGACCATACAGTCTGGTAGCATTTTATTTTCAGCGCTGCGCCTGACTTACACTCTTCGATATGAGCCAAACACCTCAGACTTGGACTCATCGCTCTATAAGACTCTGTTGAAGTCTTCATCTGTCCAATCCTGATTGGGGTTTGGCCCATTCCAACTGTTTGATCTTGGGTTTCCGCACTGCAACGCGCCCAAAAAGTCCAGCATGCCTTTAATAGATACAGATAGTGGTTCTTCCCGCATTTTATTGATTTCGGCGCGTATTTCTGGTGCTGTTTTCTTCCTAGAACGTTTGCTTATGGTTATGATATGCAGATCTTCGGTTTTCGTCGTAACTCTAGGTCGTTCTGACCTCAGTTTATCCTTAAAACTGGAGTAACGCTGTATGGTCCTGTGAACTGCTGCTTTAGATATCTTCAGTTTTGTGGCGATTTCTCTTAGCGAATAGCCTTCTTCAATAAGTGCCATAATTGCAGATCCAGTTTCAGTAATTCCTTTACTTTCCCCATAATACGCACTTTGCTTACTGAAGAAGATCACAGTCCCAAATAAATTTAAATTGCATCAAACCGAGCAATACATACATATACGAAATCCTGAATGTGCAGGTATTCAGATTTTAAATTTTTTTTTACCCTTTAACATTACAAAAGTAATAAAAAAATTCCAAATTGAATGTAAGAAGTCATAAAATAAAAAAAAAAAAACAACTTTTTGTAATAGCGCCAACAATTACAGTCCAGGTTGGACGAGGGCCTAACCCACAAACTTCTCTAGCCAGCTCGGTTCTTTTTATAAAGGATCATTCGTTACTAGTTTTCATTAACTACAGAATGATATCTATTATCCTTTTTTCACTTATTACGGATTGTAATTATATTTAATTTTAAAAATTTGAAGTAATAAAGAATAATGAATACAAAAAAAAAAAAAAAGCTGTCTCCAGTTTCGAACGCCAAGTTGGTTCAGTTCCTCTACCACCTGTGTGCTCCACCGGAGTCGCGGTCTTTCTCTTCTGCGACGTCCTTCCGGATTGGATTTTATTATTTTCCATTCGCTCAACATTACCCAATCATCTAAGTCGTTGGACCATTACTTTTGGTCAGTGTAGCTGAACAGGCCCCCCAAATCATACAGCTGCCACCACCAAAGTTCCTCTTGGAAAAAAAACTTTTTCTCTTCCTCAAATCTTTCCAATATCCGCTAAAACCATCTGGTCCATCGAGATTAAACTTTTTTTTCATCACTAAAAATAACCTAATAAAAAACATTAATTCCAGTATGCCATTTGGAATAACGAGATTTTAGTGTAGATTAATAGAAAGTCACTATCGGTTTTCCAATCCCAATTTATGTTTTGGCGGGCAAATTCCAATCTTTTTTGTTTGTGGGCTGCTGTTAAATTAGGAACTGGCACCATTTTTCCCCGAACTATTACTCCACTGCTTTTTAAAGCAGTGATTGAAACCGAAACTCCTAAACCCAATTCGTTACGAAATTCCGACAAAGAATAAACCGAATTGGATGGAGCATTGATTAAACGCCTCTTGTTGCGAGGTGTCAGCTTCTACGGACGGGTCTTATTTTTGTCCCATAAGATTCTGGGTGTTTTAAAAAATTTCGAACGGCACGATCCGATCGTGAAATTCGTCTTCCAATAGCCCTAAGACTAAGGCCGCTTGACCGAAAAGCCAAGATTTTGCCTTTTTCAATTTCGCTTAAATGCGTACCACGTGGCATTGTCGTTTTTTTTATTTGAAAGCATTTGACTGAATGCAGCTTCAAAGAGATTTGCATTGTGCGGTTATTATTTTGCAACACATCAAAATCTGTTTTTAATTTTTAAACACCAGGAGAGGAAATAACGGTACTTTATTTTCTTCTCAATTTGCTTCATCAGTGATATAACTCAATAAAAAAATAGTAAGGAGTCACTCCTATTCTTTTAAATGCATTTTTTCGGGTGCGGTTATACTTATGCAAGGCACTGTAGTCCAACACATATATTTTGAATTTTTTCCTGTACTTTTCTGCTTCTATTTTTTCAATCTAGTCTTCTTTGACAATTCAAATGCAATAAAAATCATATGTTTGAACATAGGGAAGGGACTTTATTCGATAGATTGTACATAAATTACATTTATTAAAAACGCTAGTACATTTAAACTACTACTACAAAAAAAAAAAATACGTTTTTACACAATTCTTTGCACTCACTCACTGATTTTTCATAGTTTAAAAATTGTATGGTGTTTATTTATAAAAGCTTATCGGGAAGATGTCGATATATCGATTAATCTGCACATCTCTACCTGATCTATCGCACCGCGTCCAAACAAAATTCTTCGATAGGTCCGATTAACTGACAGGATCTAAGCCGTTAATTTAACGAATTTTAACACAATGCAAATACAACATCATTTTATTTCAATTTACACTTTATCCCTCTTGACACCTTATGTGTTTTTAACTCTCTTGACGTTCATTTTCATTTCTTGAAAACTTGTTCAACTAAACTTTTTGTTTTTGTTGTTGTTTTAATTCTTTTCTTTTTTTATAGAATAAAAGAAAAAATAAACCAATGAAAAATCATGTATACAGGAATCATTAGAATTTAACTATAAATAAATATTTATAACAAAATAAGGTTTTGTGTTTAAAATAATACAAAAAAAAAAAAAAAAATTGATTATTTTTTCCAATAAAACATGGAAGTCATGTGAACTCAGTAAAGTATTTAATAATGAATAAAAGGGCTTGGTTATTTAAATAACTATATTTGCCAGACCTCGATTGAAAATAAAAAGATTTATCACTCCATCGCTCATTATGTATCGTGCACATTGTATTGCTAATTCGTTTTCCATGGTGATAATTGATTGTGTTACTGACTGACTCGCAGGAAATGGAGATGGGTGTGCCTATTTGGTACTGAATTCTAAATTTTAACGCAAAGCTGGGAAAAGAGGACATCTTTGGTGGAACAGTGGGAAAGCACAGCCTGCACGACACCAATTTCCATAACGCATTCAGGCTGATCGATTTTGCTGCGGGGCGAAATTTTGTGGTAGCAAAGCACCTGGTTCCCTCATCTCAACATCCATAAAGGTACATGGAGATCTCCTGATCAATCAACCGTCAACCAGATTGATCACATTGCGATCGACGGAAGGCACTTGTCCAGCATTTTAGATGTTCGAACTTTCCGAGGAGCTAACATCGACTTGGACCACTACCTCGTCGTAGCCAAGGTAGTGCTACGGATATCCCGACAACGGCCAAAACAAGGAAATGCTGCAAGAAAATTCGACGTCGGACGGCTACAATCGCAAGAGATCGCCAGATCCTTCTCTGATCGAGTGTCAAGAAGTAACCTTTTAAGGAGTCCTATGCCGCCAACATCAAGTACCGAAGACCAGTAGCAACATTGCCGAGAAAGCAGTTTGAGATGCCGCCTCTAATGTGCTGGGTTTCACACAGCCACCAAAACGAAACCCTTGGTTTGACGAAGAATGCAGGCAGGCACATGCAGCCAAGCAGAAGGCATACAAAGCGGTGCTGCATAGAAGGACAAGAGCTGCTCGTGAGCTCTACGAGCGAAAGAGGAGGGAGGAACGCCGGCCGGCTTCTCAGGAGAAAAAAGAGAGCATGAGAAGCGAAGCAGGAATGAAGTTTTATCGAAAGGTTAAACAGCTGGTTCGAGGTCATCGAGCAAGAACCGATGCCTGCAGAGATAAACAAGCGAATATCATAGTAGAATCGCAGTCAATGCTGGGGATTTGGAAAGACCACTTCTGTAGACTGTATAACGGCGACGACGAACAAAACACCGCCGTTAGACAGGAGCCTATCACCCGACACGATGATGGTCAATAATTCCGTGAACCCGACCTACAAGGAGTAAGAACCGCAATATCGCTACTGAAATCCAATAGAGCCGACGCACAGTGGCCCGTTTAGGCGAGGAACGTGGCAATAATCATTTTTCGCGTGATTTTATTTTGAAAAAGTAAAAATCACATTTTGTTTAGAATTGTTTAAAGTGTAAGAATCCAAAAACAAACAAATATTAGATGAACGGTTTGGCTTGAGGAGCCGAAGTCAGAAAATATTTAAAAAAAAAAAAAAAATATTTTTTTTTTGTTTTTTGTTGCACTTCGAACTTGAATATTAGAAAAACGGTGCAAGTAAATCCATTTATTTTTTTTTTGTTGAAAAGTTTGACATTATTTTAATCAAATTTTGGAAACAAAAGAAAAATGCATATCTTTTTTTTTTTAATGAAAAAAAAAAAAAATCACTTTTTGCACCTATTTTTGAATTTTAACTTGGCTCATATAAAAAACGTCAAAACCCGTCAAACCAAACTAAGTGAGGGATGAATGCCCACATATTCCTTAACATGTCCTCAAAAACTCAGCTGCGTAAAGTTGCATAAAGCCGAGTTATGGCAATTTAATTGGTTCAAGTCAGTGATTATTCATTTTTTTTAGTTTTTTTCATATGAAAAGAATATAATTAATTTTTTTGTCGCAACCTTTATTTTTGATTTGCATGACTTAATTTAGGTATTTAAATAAGTGCAATGAGTGGAATAGCTAAAAAAAAATTATGGTTTGGGGATTACCTATTTCTAAAAAAATAATAAAAAAACAATGGTGACCTTCCGAGATCATCAAGTGGATCAAGAGGGAGACCAAAGATGCAATTTGAAGAATGTGCAGCGTATACGAAAAGGCAAAAGTTATTGCATGTCACAGAAGGGATAACAACCGAAAATATTTCTCAAACTTTAGAATGGAGATACCGTCAGGAAAATGAAAATACGAAGAGTTTTGTTGTCAATTCGAGTACAAAGAATAAAAGAAAGTATTCCAACCCCTCAAAGTGATCCAGTAAAATTTACCAATGAAAATGCATTGGCATTGTTTATTGATTTATTGATGCGAAAGCACAATGTAGATATTTTGCCTTCCTACAATAACATTACAATGGCAAAAAAGGAGGCAGTTCCCAAAAATTTGGAAATCACGGAAGTATCGGCAAAAGTTAAGCTTCAGGACATCATGGATCATACAGCAAAGAGGTTGTTACAAACCAAAACCAAGAATCAGCTTCTTGAATTACCAACTGATCTTACATTAAGGAACAAATGGGGTTGCGATGGATCATCTTACCAAAGTGCGTTCAAGCAAAAAAATAACTCAACAGGAAATGAATCGGACGAAAACATGTTTATGGCATCAGTTGTTCCACTCAGGTTAAATTGCCCAAATGGTGAAATTTGGAGAAACCCTAGCCCATCATCAGTTCATTTCTGTCGACCTATTCAATTTCAATATTCTAAGGAAACTGGCGATCATATAAATATGACAGTCAACGATATCCGGAATCAAATATTAAATATTCAACCAACAGCTTATAAAGTGAATGAAGAAGTTACATTAATAGTTAAACACGAGTTCTTTTTAACTATGGTTGATGGGAAAGTTTTAAATGAACTAACGGAAAATAGATCAACACGGTCATGTCCTATTTGCAAAAAAACTCAAAAGAAGTTTAATGCACAGGATAAAGGAGATATTACGGACGAACATAACTACGAGTATGGGATTTCTCCATTGCATGCTAGAATTAGGTGCATGGAATTCATTTTGAAACTTAGCTATACGATTGCTAAGGAAGGAGAGGATAGCTCTATTTGAATCAAAGAGTTAGAAAAAAGAGGAAGCAGGATATTCAAAAGCGTTTCCATGAAGAACTTGGACTTGATGTGGATAAACCTAAGCCTGGGTTTGGAAAAACCAATGATGGCAATACTTCAAAGCGATTCTTTTTCTATTTTCAAGAAATAATATATGTACATTATTAAGAATAAAACAAGATAAAATCTAACGTTTATGCTTTATTTTTTTCCATATTCGTACTTTTAAAACACTTTTTTCTAATTTGAGGGTTGTTTTTTTCATTGAAATATTGAAATCATGGTAATTTTCAGTTCAATTGAAACACCCCGTTTGATTTTGAATGTAAATATTGATGGTTTGATTGGTTGCATATCAAAAATTATAAAACTTTAACTTAAAAATAAAAAATTGTTTTTTCGCTTTTATGACTATTTAAGTGTTATTTATTTTCTTTTTCCTGCTATACCAAAACTAATTGTTCTCTAATCATTCACAAAAACAAATTTTTCGCCATTATGGATACATTTTTAACAATTTTTATGACATTGAAAAAACTTCCAACTTTGGGACTTAATTCTGAAACACCCTGTGAACACATTTTGTTGAAATTTTCACGAAACATAGCTTTGGAAATTCCCTGCTAAATAAAAAAAAATTGAAGCGATATCTTTTTTCGTTTAGGAGCTATGATTTTTGCAAGGTAAAAAGCGAAAACGGGCCACTGTGCTACGGAGCAGACGGTCTAGCTGCCGAGCTGTTTAAAACAGCAGGCGACCAGCTAGATAGGTGCATGCACCAGATCATCTGTAATATATGATCAGAGGAATGCATGCCCAATAAATGGAACCTCAGCATTGTTTGCCCGATACGGAAAAAGGGGGAACCTCTAAACTGCGCCAACTACAGAGCAATCAGTCTACTTAACTTACTCTCTGCCGTAATATGTGAACGTCTGAAGGCCTTTCGTAAACAATCTGATTGGTCCTTATCAATGTGGCTTCAGGCCCGGAAAGCAACCATCGACCAAATTTTCACGTTGCGGCAGATCCTGGAAAAGACCTATGAACTCCAAATCGATACCCACCACTTTTTCATCGATTTTAAGGCCGCGTATGACAGCATCTACAGAGACGAACTTGTAACGGGGTTTCTTAGCGTGTCCTTGCTGGCACATCCCTGCTAGCTCGTGGGGTGGTTCGTAGGACTCCTCGTAAACAAAAAATATAAAATTGCCAGCTCCAGCACTAGGTGGTATTGTGCGCGAGAAAACGTTTAATTCGATACCCTCCCTACCTGGTTATTCCTCTCGCTAAAATAACCCCTTTATCCTTTCTTACTTTCCTTATCTCATACTTTCACTCCTCTTCATCCTTCTCATCTTTCCCTTTAAAACAAAATTTTAGTTCATATTCATTATAAGTTTATTCGCAATTTCATTTTACGCTTCTAAAATTCATTTTAAAAACATGATCTTTCCAACGAAAGAAATCTATACTTTCGAACAATCAACAATATTTCATCAATCAAAACAAATCAAATAAAATATTAACTAATTTAAAATTAAATTAAAGTGGCAACCTTGTTGCTTTTAAAGCCTAAACTGAATGCAACTAATAAATGAATCAATTCAAATGATACTGAGCGAAAATATATATGTATATATGTATATGTAATTATAAGCAACCATAAAAACGCAACATATATGTAAGTATCAAACACTCACCGATCGATGTACTCCTTCCGTAGTGGCCACTGCTTCCGGTATCGACGAAGCTCGTTAAATCATACACTGTGATTAATGCTTACACTTATGAACATATATATATGTATATCTTCGGACTATACTACTCCACTCGTTAGACAAAAACTCTTCGCATTTAAACTTTAAAGCAACTTTAAGCTCTTAATCTAATTTACTTTAAATAACAATTAATCAGGTAATCAAAATTATTTTACGATGCAATAAAAAAAAAGAATATGGATAAAAAAAAATTATCTTTCCCTGGGACTCGAACCCTGGTTGCTGAGTTGAGGGGAAATGGTCTTAGCCCCTTAGCTATCAAAGCTCCTTAATTTGGGAACGAATTTTGCAGATTTAAGTACTCCAGAGCTGCCTCGTGCTTTTATAGTACTTTTGAAGGTCGATCGTTTTGTATTTGAGTCGACGACGACCAACGTCGACTCCTGTACGTATTTTATTGTATTTTCTGAATTTATGATGCTCAGAATTCAGATGATCTTCCTAAATCGTTGTAATTATAATTATGAATAATTTCAAAGTGACTATAAAATCGCATGTGACTTACTGTGAAATCGAAAGGATATATATATTATGTGGTATATATATATATACGTATATAATTGTAGTCTTCCTCCAAAGACTTGGAACTCTTTAGCCGGTGGATGTTAGGCAAACCTAGCTAATATTTTCGGACACTTGTTCTGAACAATATGGGTTTCCTTTTAAACTTTTAAATCTTTGTCGAATTATACTTTATTAGTGTAATATACTATTAATGTTTAACACTTTAGGGTTTAGATTCTTCGCAACTTGGTCTGCTTACTGCTTGAAGGTTGGGTTGAAAAGACTTATCAAGTTTTTCTCAACCTCACATTAACCTGTCAGGGTAGGATGAAAGGCCTACTCTCAGAGAAAAGTCGTTGGGTTTCCTTCCTTTGGGACAAAATATTACATAAAGCTTTCACAAATAGGTGGCGCTTTTGGTCATCGTGAACGAACGAGTGCAGCACTTTCATTACCAATACAAAATTTCCTACATACTTATTTAATACTAAAGTATTCGAATCTTTACGATCATTTAGATCGTAGGTGGGAACATATGTCCATTCCAATTCCTTGCATTCACCATTTTCCCCTTCCTTGTTGAAGAAAGATTAATAGCTATAATAGCATATGCTGTCCTTCTCATTCCTAGTCAATAACCAAATACCAAGGTACACGCAAAACACTATGCCTTTCAATTTCATTCAGACGGTCGACGTGAATGTTGGGTCGCGAAATTTATTTAAAAAAAAAATAAAAATTCGAATTCGGTTACAAACTGTACAAAGCTATGTATAGTTTTGGCGTCCCTGCTAAGCTCGTTCGCCATATAATGGGAAGATCACAACGTGATGTCAATGGCGCCTTTGTGAGAATTGAGACAGAAGCGTCAAAAACGGGTTTAGCGGTAAATGAGGGAAAAACGAAGTATATCGACCCTATCGAGGTAACCGTCGGAGCGGAATTCTCTCCGAATCGGAGACATTTTGCTTGTCGGAGAACTACCTCGAAGCAAAATTCTGAGGAAATCGGAGAAAATTCCGCTCCGACGGTTACCTCGTATGCTGTCTTCGAGGAAGGACACCCAACACCGACGGCTCATGCAGAACGTCACAATAGACGCATACAACTTCGAGGTAGTAGAGGAGTTTGTCTACCTAGGATCCGCTATAAACACGGGCAATAACTCCAGCGCCGAGATCAGACGAAGAATAACTCTGGCTAATCGCTGTTTCTTTGGGCTAAGAAAGCAATTGAGTGGAAAAGCCCTCTCTCGAGCAACTAAGGTAAAACTGTACAACACACTCATCATCCCAGTCCTGCTGTATGGTACAGAAGCATGGACTTTGACAAATCCGGATGAAAGTGCCTTAGGCTGTTTCGAGAGGAAAGTTCTCTGGGTCATCTTTGGCCCCGTCTGCATTGAAGGGGAATGGCGAAGAAGATACAACAGCGAACTTTACGGGTTATACAACGACATGGACGATGGACCTAGCCAGAAGGGTCAAGGTCCAGAAACTCAGATGGCTCGGTCATTTAGAGCGAATGGACACGAATGCTCCGGCCCGGAAAGCCTTCGTCACTATTCCCGAGGGACGTAGGAGGACATAGGAGGAGAGGAAGACCACGACTCAGGACTTGAGGTAACATTTTTCTTTTCTTTTGATCATAACAATTTTTATTGCTCTAAGTTTATTGAAAAACTCAAGAATGATTTTGATATGGTAAGATACAGTTCGTCTCTGTAGATGGTGTCATACGCGGCCTTAAAATCGATGAAAAGGTGGTGGGTATCGATTTGGAGTTCATAGGTCTTATTAACCAATATCTAGTTCGTGATTTTATATAAATAAACGAAAAAAGTCTTTATTCTCCGAAACTAAATTAACATTTTTTATTGCTGACAGAAAAACATAAAAACAATGAATTCAAATATGTATGCCGATTTCGTCCTTCAATCTTTCTTTCTCCTGTGATCTTCGTAATTTTCTCCTCAGTCAGCTCCATTCATCGCTGCGTCAATTTCTTCTCATGCAGAGTAACTTCCATTTGCCGTTCCTGCGGACTGACGTTCGACAATCATTATGCTCATGGGCAGTGGCCAACTTATCCTCCAAAACCATGTCCATGTCCTCGAGTTTTTCGATGACTTTTTGTAAACTAACCGAACGTAGACGCTGACTGTTTTGGCCATCTTTGGCAGCCTGCAAGTCGCCACGCAGTTGCAGTTGAAATAGGAGTGTTTGCGGATTGCAGTACAGCCAATTCGATTGGAAGGGTTTGTGACCGGTAAGAGAATGATTCTTGAAATTGGTGCTGAATTTTAAGCCACTTGGAAATGCGATCATTTCCTTGGTGTGTATCTCCTCGTAGTGACTGAGGATTTTCAGTTTGACTCGTGAAGCTTTAAAATTTGTAAGGGGAACCTTATTTTCTTTATATTTTTGAAATTAAATATTTTTAATTGAAGACGAACAGAAATCTTTTGATTGGAATTAAATTTGCGGCGGCACGGATACGGACAACTACGACGGTAAAAAATGCACGAACAGAATGTTTTTTTTGACTCCAGATTGATAGTCATTAAAAACACCATTAAACAGAAAAAAAAAGATTTTGACACATCAACCATTTTCAACTCACCTCCTGAGTAGAGTTGGGAATAGTTAGAAATAGTTACAATTTGACACTTTAACACTGACCGCAAAAACGACAATTGTGGTTACGAAACGTAACTATTGGCGTGCAAAAACGAGAAATAGTCAACTATAGTCAACTATAGTCAACTATAGTCAGCGCAAAAACGCACTTCAGACATTTTTGTTGCTTCACTCACGTACACTGTACATGTAGCTAACACCGCTTCCTGTACTTCTTATTCAATGGTAAGAAGTAAGAAAACCTAGATGGATGGCTTTTGGCAAAATTTGATGCAAACTGAGTTCTGCGTTACCACAGTGTATTTTATACTAAGTTTATCAAAAGTTCACAAAGGAAGACAATACAATTTAAATATTAAACACTTTCACACAATCACGTAATTCAAACTTAAAAAAAGGAACACAAGTTTATTGAGAAAAAGGAAAGTAGATCTGAACTGTGTATTTTATACTGTCAATTAAAATATTTAAAATATTTATAGGTACACGCACGTAATTCAAACTTTGTGTATTTTTATGGGTTGACATCTAATGCACTGAGGAGGTATTATTTTATTATAATATTATATACCTCCTGTATGGTCTACTGTTTGTAAATTTGTCGGCTTATTACTAGTGTATAATTATAGAACAAATTTTGTAATGCAGATGTAAATCGAAACAGATTTTGGAAAAATCCAGTTCAATTGAAGTTAAGATTTTTTGAGTCAAGTAGATTTTAAGATATTAGAAATGATGTGAAGAAGAAGAAGAAATGGAAGTAGATCTTTTAGAGTGGTAACGCTGACCCTCACCCATTTTATATTTATTTATTTATTTATTTATCTACGATATTAAATCAACAGATTGTGGGCTTAAAACTAAATACAATGTTATAAAAGACTTAAAGCAATATTTAAATTTAGTTTGAAATTTTCTCTTGACATAATTAAATCGATATTTTCATCATATATTAAATTAAATAACTTAATGCAACTTGAAATTGGATCACGTAAACCGTAGGAAGTTCTATGAATAGGTTCCCATAAAAAAGGTCTTGGCCTTAATAATCGCTGAGGAACATACAAATTAAATTGGGAAAGCAAATTGCCACAATCAATGGTAGAACACAATACGTCACGAACAAACATAGCACTGAACATTTTCCGTCTTACTTCTAGTGATTGTAGACCAAGTAGTAAGCATTTCGAGGCATAAGATTGCCGATGATTATAGTTGTCGCTTTCAAAAAAATGACGAAGAGCGAAACGCAAAAAATTTTTTTGAATTTTTTCGATTCTGTTGATGTTCTTTGCAGTTGTAGGGTTCCATATGATGCAACAATATTCCAGCATAGAGCGGACCAATGAGCAGAATAAGGATTTTAAGGTGTAAGGATCCTTAAATTCAGAAGAATTTCTTTTGAGAAATCCAAGTGCTGAGTTGGCTCTCGACACTAAGGAATTGATGTGTGAGTCAAAAGACAATATACCATCAAAAATCACCCCTAAATCATCAAACTCATTAACGACAGGCAAAGGACTATTCAATAAAGTATATGATGGAATCAAATGAAAATGTGTTCTATGATAAGACATGCAGGCACACTTATTAATATTTAACTCTAGATCATTTAAAAAACACCACTTTGAAAATTGATTAAGATCATTTTGAAAACGAGAACAATCATGTATATTAGACACCACAGCATAGAACTTGACGTCATCCGCAAACATAAGACAGTTACAGAAACTCAGAATATTAGGCAAATCATTAACAAGAAGCAAAAACAGGACGGGACCCAAATGGCTTCCCTCAGGAACACCGGAGCTGGCCATTATAGGATTAGAGAAAACATCACCAACGGAGACAAACTGCTTCCGCCCGAATAAATAAGACTCAAACCACTTAAGCATATTACCGAAAAATCCAAGGGAAAAGAGTTTTTTTAATAACACTTTGATATTGACCCTACTAAATGCTTTGACGAAATCGGTATACACAACATGAACTTGCTTGTGCTGTTCTAAAGAATTAATGCAAAAGTTAGTAAATTCAACTAAATTTGTACACGTTGATCTTCCCTTCAAAAAACCATGTTGACTGACATTAATTCTAAACCTAACAAGTTTAGTAACTTTGTCTTTAACTAATTCATCCAAAAGCTTAGGAATGACTGAGAGCTTGGAAATCGGTCTGTAGTTCGAAATAATATCTTTTTTACCATTTTTAAAGATGGGATTAATACATGAAATTTTCCATTCTTCAAGAAAAACACCTGAAGATAAAGATTTGTTAAATAAAACGTGAAGTGGATAACAAAGCGACGAAGCACAAAACTTTAAAACATTAGGGAAAAAACCTAAAAAATCAGGGGAAGCAGAAGGTACGAGACTCGCAAGGGAATGAAAAACGTCTTCCGGAGAAAATTGAATCAAACTACAGTTAGTTAAAGAATCCAATGACGAAAAATAAGCATCATGGGTTGCAAGAACAGGATTCGATGAATTATAAATGCTTTGAAAAAAGTCTGCGAACATGTCCACGATTTCTTTTGGATCGGAAGATACGCGGTCACAATATTTCATTGTTGTTGGAAAGCCAATGCTTTTCCGTTTTGAATTCACAAATTTCCAAAATAATTTCGGGCTGTTTTTAAGATTTCGTTCTAAGGATTGAATATGCGAAGTATATAAAAATTTAGAGAGAAAAGTAAACTCTTTACGCAATCTGCTGAAAACAGCATAGGTCTCTGCTGTCTGCGCCTTTTTGAAATGCTTATGTGCTTTAGTTTTAGCATTTTTTAAATTAACGAGACGAGTGTTATACCAAGGGGATGGGCGTTACCTTTTTTACACACAAGAGGAACAATTTGGTGAACTTTAAACTTGAAAACTGATGAAAACTTCGAAAACATCTCAGTTACTGATAGATCCTGAAGTTCATTGATCCAATTTACACTATCAAAAGCTAAATTAAGTTCATTCATATAGTATTTACTAAATTTATAAACAAGATTATTTTTATTTACGAATGAATTAAAATTATTAAAATTGTAAGATTTGATTGTAAAGCTTGAAGCGAGATGATGAACTGAATTTTTTAAAAGGGGCAAACATTTTTCAATAACTACATTTACATTATCTGAAACAAAAATAAGATCAAGTAACCTGTTCAAAGAATTAAAACAATTATTTATTTGTACTAAATTTAAAGAAAATAAAAAATCAATCACACAAGTTTCAATATCAGATGATAAATTCAATGGGACCATTTTAAAATCATAACTTAGAACCCAGTTTAATGCGCTAAGATTGAAATCTCCAAGTACACAAATGTTACATTTATCAGTTTTAAAGCTATTTAAGACATTTTCGATGTTTAATAAATGCTTTTCATAAAGAGCAAGACAGCTACCTGGTGGAATATAGCTGTGGAAGATCAACAAATCATCACTCATAGCATCATTAAACTGAACCCTTACACCTACATATTTATGTATATAGTTTTCAGGATATGTTTAAGAGGGTTGATGAAGAGGGTTTAAAGTATACTTATGCCTACCTGATTTTCTGTCAATCGTTATCGGGTTTTGGAAAAACGTGGCCGACATGCAAAAGGTTAATAAGGTTTCGCGAACTACAATGTCTAAGCAGCAGTCTTCGAGCAATATGCCTCGTGTTCGTGCACATCATGCTCAAATCAATTCCCAATGTAAAATTTGCAAAGGGGAACACTCATTGCGTTTATGCCCAGAGTTTTTAAAAATGACCGTGGCTAAAAGGAGAAATATCGTACGAAGGTTTAAATATTGCTTTTATTGTCTAGCTTTTACCCATGCAAAAGTGAAAACACATGCTTTCATTGTAAGGGAAAGCATCATTCACTTTTGCATTTTGATAACACTCCACCGGGGAGTGTTGTTAACCCAAATTTACAGTCCACTCAAACTTCAGCTACCAGTTCAAGCAATAACTTCCAAAACTCGTATCAAATTGAAAATCCTTGTGTTCAACCAATTTTTCCGAATGACAGTTCAAATCTTCCAAATCCTACTGAATCCCTTAATGTAAATGCCCAAGCCTTTTTTGCCAAATCACAGCGAACAACTCTTTTAGCTACGGCAATTGTAAGAATTCACCAAAATCCGTTATTCGACGGTCATTCTGATAAGTCAGTGCTTAGCTCTAGCTCCCAAATTGTTTTCTCAAAATGTCTAAAAACTGTGCTAAGTGCAATGAAAAACTTAAAAGATCAGATAGTGTTATAATGTGTCATCTTTTTTGTGGTCTGAGTTTTCATAAAAACTGTGTGAATTTAAGCCCAGATGAACACAACATTTTATCAAAATCAAACAATTGTTTCTATAAATGTGACACTTGCTCTAATGCTAATCTTTCTAATTTTATTCGCCGATTTGCTGAACTCTCTGAGTGCGTGTTTGATTTGAAAAGAGAAATCATCTCTTTTCGAGATATAATAAAAACCAACACTATAACATCTCAAAATGCGGTCTTAGTTCAAAGTAAATGCCTCCCATTGTGTGACAAAGAGAATTCAATCCAAGATTCTATTGAAATTCTCGCCAATGGACCTAATACAAGTGATGAAATGCCCTATTTACCCTTGCAAAGTGAAATATTCGTCAATAATAATCTCCAACAACCTTCTTTAAGTAACAATCATAACGACAATCTTAACAGAGCTTCTTACTCTGGCCAACATATTCATCAACAATTGACCGCAGTGAAAAATGTCTATATCAATATGAACTCTCAATTTAATAACAACAATAATAACTGTCCTAATAATCTCAGTGCTTTCTTTGGTACTAGCTCTAACTCCCCTCTGAGCGTAGTTCCAAATATTAAATAGATTCATATTTCCAAATTAAAAAACACTACAGATCCACAAGAAATTATTGATTACTAGCTGACCCTGCAGACTTCGTACTGCCTCAATCGTTGATCGATAACCCTCTATCACACTACCCACTACCCTTTAAACGCTACCCGCTTGTGCTACCCAGTACGAATACCCATATCCGCTTACCCTGTTACGACACTACTCTGTTACCCGCTACCAATTATTTCCACTTCCACACGCTTACCGTTACACCATTAGCCAGAAACCAACTACTTATTACCCGCAAACCGCAAACAATTTTTTTTTTTTGCATTTCAATTTTTCAATTTTTCCAATTTTTTTTTTTACTTTTTCTTACTTACCAATTAGCTTAGTGGTTAGGTGCGTTGGCTGCTAAGCAGAACGTCGTGGGTTCGAATCCTACTCGTGCCCAAAGTTTTTATTTCATCTTTCACGGACAATGCCTCTTGCGAAGAACTGACAAAACTTCCAAGAGTATCATCTGTCATGAAAAAGTGCTTCTCAACTTTGCCGTTCGGAATCGGCGTTAAATTGTAGGTCCCCTCAATTCTTCACCCGCACCTAGAGAATTGTTGATGAGAGTAAGCCACTTAGGCCTTGGCTCTTCAAGAGCTGTCGCGCCACTCTATTATTATTACTTACTAATTCCCCATCACAACTTTTCCAGTTTCCCTTTGAAAACCAATGAGTTTTCCGAGTTCCTTTCGAAAACCCATTTTTAAATTTTCCAGTTTTCCATCTGAAATTTTCCAGTTTTCATTTGAAAACCAATGATTTTTGCGAGTTTTACATCAAGAACTTTCTATTTTTCCATTCGAAAACCTATTTGAACCAAAAAATTCCAAGCAAAAAAATGTAATTTCCGACCTTTGTTTGGTTTTTCCAGTTCTCTCACTCTTCCATGAGCTTTTTCAATTTTTTTTTTTTTCACAGAAATCATCACTGAATACAACAGTATCAACCGTGAAAATTTCACAAATATCTGTTGGGCCATTTCGGAGTCTATAAGAGACATACAAACAAACTCACATCCATTTTTATATATATAGAGATATATCACGTAAATTAAATGTTTCCCCCTCTAATTTTAAATGTTATAGACTGACAAAAAAAGATTCTGATTTATCTAAGTTACCATTTGTAAATTTTAAATTAAGCTTCCCAAGTGATAAACTGCATTTAATTATGAACCCTGATGTTTGGCCTCTTAATATCAAGGTCAAAATATTTGCTCCACTTGCTAAAAATGATAACAAAAAAGCAAACAACGAGAGCGAAAATGCAAAAAACGACCAACAATAAACAGCCTGCAACGTCGATACAATTGCTTCAGCTTTGAACTCATTACATTCTCATTCTCCGATTCAAGCCACTCAATTACATTTGCTCTATCATAATGTTGGAGGTCTTAGAACAAAAATGCAATCTGTTTTACTTCTCTCATCATCTCTATGCTATGGTATTATGGCATCTGAGTGTCACTATAGCTCTGAAATGTTTGATTCTCAACAATACAATGTTTTCCGCAATGATCGATGTCCAACTGCAACTGAAGTGCGTTTTTGCGCTGACGATAGTTGGCTATAGTTTTTATGTCAAAAAGAAAATGGTTGATGTGTCATAGTTGAAATAGTTAGAAATAGTTGAAATCATCCAAAAACGATTTTTAGTTAGGTTTGGTTGATCTGTCAAACAAGAAAAAAAAAACAAAGCTTTTGAGGTTACATTTTTCTTTTCTTTTGATCATAACAATTTTTGTTGCTCTAAATTTATTTCAAAAATTCAAGAATGATCTTGATATGGTAAGATTTTAAAGCCAATTGAGATGAGAAAATATTTATTTATTTTTGAACAACCCAAAGCAAGAAAAGAAAAGAGAAAGAGACTGAAGACCACCCTCCATAAAGAAATCTTCAAGCTGTTCCAAGTAAGCCAGCTCCTGATATTCTCCTAATTGCGGCTCCCTGATTCAGTGAAAAACTCTCAATACCAATATCTAGTTCGTGATTTTATATAAATAAACGAAAAAAGTCTTTATTCTCCGAAACTAAATTAACATTTTTTATTGCTGACAGAAAAACATAAAAACAATGAATTCAAATATGTATGCCGATTTCGTCCTTCAATCTTTCTTTCTCCTGTGATCTTCGTAATTTTCTCCTCAGTCAGCTCCATTCATCGCTGCGTCAATTTCTTCTCATGCAGAGTAACTTCCATTTGCCGTTCCTGCGGACTGACGTTCGACAATCATTATGCTCATGGGCAGTGGCCAACTTATCCTCCAAAACCATGTCCATGTCCTCGAGTTTTTCGATGACTTTTTGTAAACTAACCGAACGTAGACGCTGACTGTTTTGGCCATCTTTGGCAGCCTGCAAGTCGCCACGCAGTTGCAGTTGAAATAGGAGTGTTTGCGGATTGCAGTACAGCCAATTCGATTGGAAGGGTTTGTGACCGGTAAGAGAATGATTCTTGAAATTGGTGCTGAATTTTAAGCCACTTGGAAATGCGATCATTTCCTTGGTGTGTATCTCCTCGTAGTGACTGAGGATTTTCAGTTTGACTCGTGAAGCTTTAAAATTTGTAAGGGGAACCTTATTTTCTTTATATTTTTGAAATTAAATATTTTTAATTGAAGACGAACAGAAATCTTTTGATTGGAATTAAATTTGCGGCGGCACGGATACGGACAACTACGACGGTAAAAAATGCACGAACAGAATGTTTTTTTTGACTCCAGATTGATAGTCATTAAAAACACCATTAAACAGAAAAAAAAAAAGATTTTGACACATCAACCATTTTCAACTCACCTCCTGAGTAGAGTTGGGAATAGTTAGAAATAGTTACGATTTGACACTTTAACACTGACCGCAATAACGACAATTGTGGTTACGAAACGTAACTATTGGCGTGCAAAAACGAGAAATAGTCAACTATAGTCAATTATAGTCAGCGCAAAAACGCACTTCTGATCAGTGGTCTTAACTACGTTTGGTGAGTGAAAAGTTTGACGTTGCGAATACTTCAATCATTGTATATGGACTCAGGTAGTAGTATCGAGAATGGTGTTTTCGATATTTTGTGCTACTTCAAACCCAAAAACAAAAATCCCTATAGCAAACTTATGTAAAAAATTAGCACTGTGCCAGCTCTCAAGATGGCACCACAATCGATTGCCAGGTTGCAGGTACTAGCTTAATAGAAATACAATGAGTTCAATATATTGTTTTTTCTTATTTGGATTTTGTTGAAAACTTTAGTCCAACAGTGACGACTCGTCAGGGTGTGATCAATCGAGAAAAAGCCCTCATCGAACTCTTTCTTAAACTTACAACAGCCAGAAATATGCACAATTTACAGATGATAAGATGAAAGAATGAGACGTTTCTGGGAACGCACACGCAGGATAGCTTTCCATGGAAGAAGCACGGCTTTTCTAGGTTCACGCCCGCTTCCTTAAGTGTTTACCCTTGCGTCTTTTTAATTTTCATAGGCATAGCAAATCTAACTGTTGCGTTTTTAGGTGAATGA
>CAKKXW010000006.1:4616672-4749770 GCA_920937365.1 Sphaerophoria rueppellii | reverse complement strand
GACAGTCTATTTCTTCCATCTTGACTGCATTACATACTTGATTGAGAGGCAGGTTCCAAATTCCGAACTTGTCCATCCAGTCAATTCCGAACAATGCAAGTTGTCGCAATTCGGTGACGAAACATTTTAAGGTTAATGTTATTGTTTTGAATGTGACAGTAGCTGTCAGTTCACCTTTCATTTTTATTTGGTTACCTTGAGCATCTTTGACAGATTGGTTGCTTGGCTCCAATGCCGGTCGTCCGATTTGTTTCCAGATTGTGCTTGATATTATTGTGACGTCTGAAGCGGTATCGAGTTGAAGCTCTACACTGTGGCCATTGATGAGAACTTTGACGAATTTTCTTGCTGTGCTGGCGATGTGATGCACGGAAATTCGTTGGCTTTTATGTTGAAAGTTTTTTCTATTTCGCTTCTTCTTGCTTTTGCTTTTGCTGTTGTTAGGAGAGTCGATATTTGAAGAAAGCTTTCGCTGAAAGCAACGACAATAACCCTCTTTATGACCACGCTGCTGGCAAGAAGCACAAACATGATTTTTGTATCTGCACTCTGCAATGAAATGCATTTGTCCACAGCCCTAGCAGGGTGTCGTTGGCTTTTTGACGCTGTGTTGTAAATTCTTACTATCTTGACTTGTTGATGCGACGGCGTGTGTAGTGTGAACGGCTTGAGTTTGAGAGCAGGATTCCATGAGTTTGACGTCGTTTTTCAATTTAGCAATTCGCTGACACTGAACCAATAAATTCTCGAGCGTTATTTTGTCTGCGTCTTCTGTTTCCAGATAAGTGAGAATACGTGAACGAACGTCAGAGTCTTGTGTTGACTGTAATCCCATGACGAACACGAGACACTTGAATTGGTCGCTGGTTAATGAACCAATCTTAAAGTTCTCACACTTCATGTTGACTGCGCTGGCGTATTGAGTGAAATCTTCTGCACTACTTTTGACTGTCTGAAGGCAGTTGAATCGGGTGCTGAACAATGATTCTACTTTACCAAATATGGCAGTGAGCTTTGCAACGGACGCAGCAAAGTCCAAATCTTCGGTTGTTTTTGGCAAAATAATATTCTTGTAGCGAATGTATTCGGCGTTCCCCAAATTCCTGATCAGAAGTCTTGTTTTCGCAGCATCGTCTAGCACGTGTGCATCTTTGTCAAACAAAGCTTTGTAGCGCATGTACCAATCCTCGAAAGTTGCTCCACTTGTCTCGTCGTATCTGAATTCTTGAATATTCTTGTTCAGTACCTCCAAAACGTACTCTGGAGATGACTTTTCGTTTTTTTCAGTCAGCACTCGTTCGGCCAGCCTACCAATTAAGGTATTTTGGTTTGTCATAAGCGCGGTGAACAAATCCATAAAGGTTTTGTCGGACGTGTTTGGTGGATCGACAGACATGGTTGCTGATTCTAATCCCAATTTTTCTTAGTAATCCGTAGGTAAAATAAATAATCATCGTCGCCACTGTTGCGTTTTTAGGTGAATGAAACAAACACAATAATATTTTATATTTAAGAATTAAGATTAGACAATTTATTAATTAATTACGAATTTAAGAAAAAAGGTTATCAACTGATCGTTATGTCGACTCACACACAACAGAGTCGCACAAGAGAGAGATAAATATATTTTACATAGAATTTGACATATTGAGTTTTTCAGTACAGGGTGGTTGCAACACTAACCTAAATCTAATTTCAATTACAACTTATATGAGAGTATCTCCCCATTCTGTCTCATCCTATCCCTTCACTTTTTCCCACCAACCCACCCACGCATCACCAACAACTTCATCTTACCTTTTCCGAACCCTCTCTTGCTCATTCTATTCACAATTTTCCCTACTTACCCCCTTCCCATACCATCTAGCTAGTAAAATTACAAAGCTCTTTGGCAGATTTTGTGAATCGCATGCCGGATGTCGGTATATTGCCATACTCTACTCACTTAAAATAAAAACGCCTAATAATAGGCAACAGATACTATTTGTTGCCTATTTCGGTAGCTGTCGCCTTTGAAGCTGTCGTTTTTTGACATTTGACAAGAAGAAAATACGCCATTAATAAAAACGGAACGATACACGCTTCAAGAACGCATTGAAATTATTAATGGCAATTTTTTCCCCTTAAACGCACTTCTTTCACAAAGAAATTGAATTTATTTCTCGAAGGATTGATTTCTCTTGAATCTCTTTTTGGAGACGGATTTACACATACTCGTACACAGATTTTACACACATACTACAGTTGAATTTTTTGTTGTTGTGATTATCATGCACAAAACGATTTTACAGCTGACCAGACAACACAGCATTCAAAAAAGGGATTGATTCGTTTTTGCACATTTCTTACACGCCTAAAAACATTGAATTTTAGTAGCAATTCTTCGCGGTTGTAAGAAAAGCCGCATAAAATTCACTATGAAAATTGTGAACATTTGGCAGAGACGGTTCGTAAAACTAAAACATTTTTGGGTCGTCGTGAAGCATCTTGTCGGACCGCAATACAGAAATTGATGGACAAATTCGACCTGTTGGGACAAGTTATGTGGCTTTTCTTACAACCACGAAGAATTGCTACTAAAATTCAATGTTTTTTGGCGTGTAAGAAATGTGCAAAAACGAATCAATCCCTTTTTTGAATGTCTGTGTTGTCTGGTCAGCTGTAAAATCATTTTGTGCATGATAATCACAACAACAGAAAACTCAGCTGTAGTATATGTGGAAATCGGTGTACAAGTATGTGTAAATCCGACTCCGAAAAGAGATTCGAGAGAAATCAATCCTTCGAGAAATAAATTCAATTTCATTGTGAAAAAAATGCGTTTAGGGGGAAAAAAATTGCCACTTTTACGTCACGGATCAATTCTTGGGTTGTAAGAAAAGCCACATTAGTGATGATGAAGAATAAAACCCGTGCACGTCGCTCAAGAACAACTGAGAATATTGCTGTTGTAGCCCAAAGTCATAGAGAATATATAATTCCTAGAGTCGCGACCTTTTCCTCCCTTGTCGAAAACACCCTTAAAATTTTTCTGAGGTGAACTCTCACAATCCTCTCTTTTTTTCGTGTCCGTGAATCTGTGTAAGAGGTGAACTCTCACAATCCTCTCGTTTTTTCGTGTCCGTGAACCTGTGTAAGAAGTGACAAAAGAGTGAGCACTCAGCCGTGTTGCAAAATTTTTTTCATGATGCACGAACCCAAAGTGACAGACTTCCACCACAGCAAATACGAGACTAAACGCACGACTTTTTTTTAAAGATTTATTAAGATTTTTGATACAAATATTGGTAAATTATAGTGCAATTATGTGTTAAAAGTGCAAAGAAACAATATAACGTATTTATTTTTCATATTACATGCATTTTTTGTGTGTTTAAGTTTTTTTTTGAAAATGCTGAGCTCAACGGAATCTCATTTTCGAAATCTGAGCCCATGAAACCCACCTCGACTCGACGATCTTTTACAGGAAAAGTTTCCGGACCGTGTTATTTCTTGAAGAGGTGATCACCGAGACCTTGTGATTTAACACCTTGTGACTTCTTACTTTGGGGACACGTGAAAGATAAAGTTTACGCCAACAGCCCAGACCTCAAGACTTTAAAGATTTAATTCGTGAGTCTATCGAGGACATAGGGCAGCCCACTATAAGCGTGGTCGTGGCGGCCATTTTGCTGATAATGTGTTCCATTATTAACGGCATACCTTCCTCTTAATAATGAAATTAACATCCGACCATTTGTCTCAAAAAATGCCATTTTTCTTTGAATATCAAAATAACACCGCTTATTGGAAAACCTTTTATAAATACCCCCTTAGGATAGGTTAGGTTGGAGTGGCTGTCCGGATGTCATTGACTCACCTAGACCTCAAGGGTCCATTGTGATACCACTAATGAGGTTACTGATGGGAGAGTAATGAACTCAAACAAACCAATTTTGTGGCCCGGCACCCAAATGAGGAGAATGTTAAACTGTTCCGTCATCTCATTCAGAGATGATCGACAATTGTTAACCGAACTTGGTAACACTTTAATCGATAACATCGATTTCCAGAGAAAGAGACAGTATGAAATGACAGCTGAGATAAGTAGTATGCTGTCTTTGTCAACCGAATTTTATGAAGACAAAAAAAATAACGGAAAAAACAACGGAATCGAATTCCTTCTTTTTACTTCGAAGAATCAAAGCGAGCATTCAGCATTAAAAATTAAAAATTAAAAATTATAAGAGCTTAACATTTTTGTAAAATTAAGATTGAAAACAGAAAAAATTGTATAAAATAACAATCAAGATTAGAAAAATTATTAAACGTAAGTAGGCATAAACATAGATTAAGTAAAAGACTAAGCTGTTATTTTCAGGAAATAAAAGTTTTCACTTTCTACGTTGAACGTGTGTGTGACTTAATTTTTTCGGAAGCCATTTTCTTGATTGGAGTTTAACTCAACAATTCTTTTATTTCGTTTAAAACGAAAAATCAAGTGACAGAAGTTTAAAACTTCATTCGTTTAAAACGATCTATTGTCACCAAGTCAAAAATAACTTCGTTTGAAACGAGTTTTTTAGTCTGAGGAAATTTCCATCGTATACCGTGCTGTCTGCCACGTGGTTCAATTGGATAGTTATCCATCGTCTACCAGAGCTGCACTTCATTTTCATCGGAGACTCCTCAACCTTTTTCCATCGCTGCTGGATTCATCGTCGCCATCGTCTTTGTCGGATTGTGCGTGCATCAACATCATCGTCATCCGGAATACCGTAGACATTGTTCATCGTGCTGTGTGAATTAGCTGCAACGCCGCCGTCGACATCATCGTGTGGATTAGTTGCAACATTGTCGACATCGTGCTCAATCGTCATCCTCTTCATTCGTTGCCATCGTCTTCAGTCGCTGCGATTATCTCTTAAATGAATTGGAATTCGCAAGGAAGAAACTATCGTCGCTATTAACTTTAAATAAAGATTAGTTTTGTGTTCAATCTGGCTTTCCGTTTATTAAATTGTGGACTAGAGGCGGTGAAGAAACTAAAGTGTGCCATCTATACCATCATCTAAACGTTGCGATTGTGTCAAAGGGCGTCATACTTATATAACGCTACGCTTATCATCATCGAAGTCATCTTATTCATCAGTGACGTTATTGAGGGTACATCAACGTTCCAGCGTTTTCATCAACGTCCAGTTGGCTTTGTTACCTGACCGTAAAATATCTTGCCTAGACGAAGAAGTACATCAACTTAAGGTGAAAGTAAGTCTTTGTTTTCATTATGCATGGTAATCATAGTAATAAGGGGGCTGGGAATGGTAATATGCAAAATACCTCGTCATCATCTCAAAACGATAATTGTGTCATATTCAAAGAGCACATTAGTAAAGGGCCTATGGTAGAGTGTGGAACTTGTAAGCGATGGTTTCACTTTTCTTGCGTAGGGGTTACTCAAGAAGTAGAGAAGGTTGATTGGCACTGCACCGAATGTATTAAAAAGCTTAAAGCGGCCTATGGTTCAACCACCAACGAAAAATCGAAAAGCAACGGGCCGGCTTCAGAAGTCAACGAACAAGATTTTTCGAAGAAACTCCCAACTGAAGCTGAAGCAAAGGGTCAACGACGGCCGGTCAGTAAACATAATGATCGAAACAAAACCAAGTTAAGAGGGGATTCTGTGGGCACCTCAACCAGTTCAAGACAAGCCAGATTACAATTACAAAGGCTCGAAGAAGAACTGCAGCTGCAGAAAAAACGTGATGAAGAATATATTCAGAAAAAATATGCCATTCTTGAACAATGTTCTACCGAATACGACTCAGAGTCAGTAGAAGATGTAGTTGTGAGGGAAAGGGTTCAGGAGTGGGTGCAAGGCAAGGCATGTGACAGGTTAAACAATATCGGGCAAACACTTCATCTGAAGTCAAGCGAATTGAGGAGCAGGATTTGGGATTACATACTTCGTATGCAACTACAGCTTTAAGCAAATCCCAAATCATGGCAAAAGAGCAGATCACCTTTTCTGGACGAGCAGAAGAGTGGCCGATATTTATAAGCTAGTGGGAGAACTCATTACAGGCTTGTGGTTTTAACAACCACGAAAATATGATTCGGCTGCAACGATGCTTGAAAGGCAAGGCACTCGAGGCAGTACAGTTCCGACTTTTACATCCGGATCAAGTAGAGGGCGTGATACAAACTTTGAAAATGCTGTTCGGTAGACCTGAGATAATAATCCAGTCGCTTTTAAAGAAGATTAGAAATGAGCCGGCGCCTAAGTATGATAAATTAGAAAGCCTAATACATTTCTCTCTTGAGCTGGATAATATGTGTCGCGTGATGGAGGTCACAGGTCTTTCTGCTTATCTCAACAATCCTTGCTTGATGCAGGAACTGGTAGAAAAACTACCAACGCAGATCAAACTTGAATGGGGTATGTTCAAGCATAGCCTACCTTACGCCGAAATGTCAGTTCTCAACGAGTGGCTAACAAAATACGCCAACGCAGCTTCCGAAGTGACATTAACCGTTTCTAATCTCAGTGATCAAAGACCAGCTAAGAAAACAAGAGCTATTGTCAACATTCATCAAGAAACCAAACCTTATCAGGAAAATAAGTGTCCTGCTTGCAAGAATAGCTGCGAGTCACTAGCCTCATGTCAACACTTTGTAAGAATGCAATTGAAGGATAGGTGGAAGTTGATTAAGCGCCTTTACATTTGCCGCATATGCCTCCGACGACATGGAACTCGGCGTTGTCTTTCCTTACAGTTATGTGGGGTCGAAGGGTGTACTTATCGCCATAACTCACTCCTACACAACAAAGACTTCCAACCGAGGGGCACCAACGACGTTCAAAGAGTACATTCAAACGCCGATGATGCAGCACAGAATGCTCATTACAGCGGTACCATTTTCCGTCCAAAGGCATCACAAACACTCTTCAAAATAGTCCCTGTAACTTTGCATTATTACAACAACTTACTGGACACGTTCGCCTTCATTGACGATGGATCTTCAGTCACGTTAGTGGATGAAGAATTAGCAATCGCGCTTGATGCGAAAGGTGACAAGGAACCCTTGTGCTTGAGATGGACTGCCAACACTCATCGTCAAGAAGATTCGTCGAGGATGATAACGTTCCAAATATCAGCCCGAGGCAGCAATAGTAGGTACTCACTCCCCAACGCACACACCGTCAATGCACTCGATCTTCCCAGACAGTCGCTGGATATGAACGATCTTATTCAAAAGTACGCTCATCTGAAAGGTTTACCAATAAAATCATACCTTAAAGCAAAGCCGCAAATCTTGATTGGTCTTCAACACTCACGATTGGGAATGGCCTTGAAGACTCGAGAGGGTGCAGACTTTGAGCCAATAGCTATCAAAACTCGATTAGGTTGGACACTTTTTGGTGCTGCCTCAACAGGTTCCGAAATGAAAGACCGTTTAGACGTCAGTATAAATTTCCATCTTTGTGAATGCGAGAATGCCTTGGACTCTCAGATGCACGAAACAGTTAAGAGCTATTTTTCACTTGAGAGCCTTGGTACCAAGCCGAAGTCAAGAAGACTTTCAGACGAAGACTGTAGAGCAGTCCAGATGCTGGAAGAAAAGACGATTTTCCTGGGAGGAAACTACGCTGTGCCTTTACTTTGGAAGTACGAGGAGATTTGGCTACCCAGTACGAGAACTATGGCAGAAAACAGACTACGCTGTCTCGAAAGACGCCTACTACACCAGCCGCAACTAATCAAAAGAGTCGATCAACAAATTCAAGAATATCTGAAGAAAGGTTATGCAAAGAAGCTAACCGAAGATGAATCAAGCAATTCGAGGTCCCGCACTTGGTATTTACCTATATTCCCGGTTATAAACCCAAACAGAAAAGCTACTAATAGTGTGGGATGCTGCGGCGAAGGTAGGCGGTGTGTCACTGAACTCTTATCTCATGACTGGACCAGATGATGTACCAGTATTACCCTGTGTTTTATTCCGCTTCCGCGAAAAGAAAGTAGCAATATCTGGGGACATACGCGAGATATTTCATCAGGTGAAGATCCTCGAAGAAGACAGAGACGCACAACGATTCTTGTGGCGGAGTGAGACAACTGGAAACATTGAGGTGTATCAGATTCAGGTAATGACTTTCGGAGCTACTTGTTCCCCGTTTTGTGCGCGATATTGTAAAAAACAAGAATGATAGACGATTTGAAACACAGTTCCCAAGAGCAACAAAAGCGATTATAGAGAATCACTACGTCGACGACTGGTTGGACAGCGTGGATACAGAGACAGAAGCGATTGCCTTGGCAAGAGACGTAACGCATATTCACCGGCAAGCTGGTTTCGAAATAAGAAACTTCATCTCCAACTCTGCGAACGCTCTGAATGCCTTGCAATCCAAATCTTCCATGGACAACAAGCTCTTCACTGACCATACCGAAAAAGAGTTTGAGAAGCTTTTGGGCATGTGGTGGTCTCCGAGTTCTGACACCTTCGTTTACTCTTTCAAGTCCAACAAACTGCAAAATGAGATCATGGATGGAACACAAGTCCCAAGTAAACGGCAAGTACTGAGAGCACTTGTGTGTATCTTTGACCCTCTTGGTCTGATCGCCCACTTCACTATCCAACTCAAAATCATCCTACAAGAAATCTGGCGCTCAGGTGTAGACTGGGATGAGGAAATTAAAGATCGCCAGTTTCAAAAATGGAAAACATGGTTGAGCCTGATTCCTAAAATAAGAGACGTGTCTATTAACAGGACATATTTAACTAATCTTCAATTTGGAAGTGGAAGTAGGGTTGAATTGCACATATTTGTGGACGCCAGTGAAGATGCTATCGCTGCCGTTGCTTACTTGAGAGTTTCTACTGAAAGCAAGGTGGAGTGCTCACTCATAAGTGCGAAGACGAAAGTAGCTCCCATCAAGGCACTTTCAATACCACGACTTGAGCTAGAAGCGGCCGTGTTAGGCGTGAGACTTTCCAAATTCATTCAGAATGGCCATACTATTTGAAAGATCAAATTTTTGGACAGATTCGCAAGTTGTGCTCAGTTGGATTAGAACGAGTAGTAAGAAGTTCAAAAGCTTCGTGGCCGTGCGTATAGGTGAGATACTGGAAAATTCGAATGCTAGCTATTGGAATTGGATTCCGAGCAAGGAAAACGTCGCTGATGATGCTTCCAAGTACAAGAGTAATTATGATTTCTCCTCATCAAGTAGATGGTATAGTGGACCCGAATTTCTCTATCAAAATCCACTTCATCCTCCGCAGCAGCCTACAAAGTCAACCGTCGATACCGGGGACGAGGAGGTCAAAGAATTTTTTATACATTCTGTGCAACAACCATTCTTCTTAAAATATGATCGTTTCTCTAAGTGGAAGAGTCTGCTAAAAACAATAATGTTTATTCATCGTTTTATCAAAATGTTTGTTTTAAAATGGCGCAAATCATCAAAAACGCCAATCTTCGTAAAAGATGATCAGGAGGCAGCCGAGATACTGCTCTATAAGCAATGTCAAAAAGAGAGTTTCGTCACTGAATACATGATGTTAACCAGGGCTAAGTGTTCTGGAAATCCAGTCATCATTGAAAAAACCAGTCCACTCTATAAATTGTCTCCGTACTTGGACGAGGATAGGGTGATGAGAATTGCCGGCCGAATCGATGCAATAAAGAATGTCTCCTTGGGAACTAAAAGACCAATCATACTAGCGAAACAACCTCCGATAACTCACCTTATCGTAGACGCGTACCATAACAAATTTCATAATCTCTTCGGTGAAACCGTTGTAAACGAGCTGCGCCAGATCTACTTCATCCCTAATCTGAGACGTGTTCTAAGAAAGATAACCAACGACTGCCAGAATTGTAAAAATAAGAAAGCCACGCCATCAAACCCGCCTATGGCAGAATTACCCCTCGCGAGACTTCAACCATTCCAAA
The DNA here is from genome assembly GCA_920937365.1 of Sphaerophoria rueppellii. Taxonomy (NCBI): domain Eukaryota; kingdom Metazoa; phylum Arthropoda; class Insecta; order Diptera; family Syrphidae; genus Sphaerophoria; species Sphaerophoria rueppellii. The sequence goes on along the minus strand of CAKKXW010000006.1, from coordinate 4,739,827 downwards.
GGCCGTTTTCGTACACAGGAGTCGATTATTTCGGACCTCTCTATGTTAAAGTCGGATGACGTCAAGAAAAGAGATGGGGCATGCTGCTCACTTGTTTGGCCGTACGTGCAATCCACGTCGAAATAGTCCACAGCCTCTCTAGTGATTCCTGCATACTCGGATTCAAAAGATACAGAAGAGGTATGCCAAGTGAGGTCTACTCAGATAACGGAACAAATTTCCGCGGAGCCAACCACGAGTTGCAGCTGGCCATAAAGGACTTAAACAAACTCGCAGTTGCAAAAGAGTTCGAGTTACAGCTAAAATGGTTCTTCATTCCTCCCGCATCGCCACACATGGGTGGGTGTTGGGAACGTATGGTTCGTTCCGTCAAGCCAACACTCAATGAGATTTCATCGATACATAACCCTCGCGACGAACTTCTTTTGAGCATGATGACAGAGGTAGAGAGTATTGTTAATTCCCGACCCCTTACTTACATGCCTATCGATTGTGAATGTGACGAAGCACTTACACCAAATCACCTTTTAATCGGCTATCCTAATAATGAAAGAATGAGTGCAGAGGCTTCTATCAATGGAGCGTTTTTAAGGCGTGATTGGTTAGCTGCGGAGAAGTACGCTCAAGCCTTCTGGCAGCGCTGGACTCGAGAATACTTACCAGATCTAACTCGTCGAACAAAATGGTTCACACCACATAAGCAGCTGAAAGCGGGAGATATCGTAATAGTCGTAGACTCCAACAGCCCTAGGAAGATATGGCCAAAAGGAAGAGTTCTTAAGACGACTGCCGGAAAAGATGGTGTAGTGAGAAGTGCAGTAGTGCAAACTTCTGGTGGCATCTACACTCGTCCAGCAGTTAAGCTAGCAATATTGGATGTCAAGTTCGAAGAGGTTGGTAAGCTGGGAGTTAGCCCAGTTACCAGGAGGGAGTGTTAACCGAACTTGGTAACACTTTAATCGATAACATCGATTTCCAGAGAAAGAGACAGTATGAAATGACAGCTGAGATAAGTAGTATGCTGTCTTTGTCAACCGAATTTTATGAAGACAAAAAAATAACGGAAAAAACAACGGAATCGAATTCCTTCTTTTTACTTCGAAGAATCAAAGCGAGCATTCAGCATTAAAAATTAAAAATTAAAAATTATAAGAGCTTAACATTTTTGTAAAATTAAGATTGAAAACAGAAAATATTGTATAAAATAACAATCAAGATTAGAAAAATTATTAAACGTAAGTAGGCATAAACATAGATTAAGTAAAAGACTAAGCTGTTATTTTCAGGAAATAAAAGTTTTCACTTTCTACGTTGAACGTGTGTGTGACTTAATTTTTTCGGAAGCCATTTTCTTGATTGGAGTTTAACTCAACAACAATCGTGGACTATTTGAGAGTTTGTGGAGACAGACGCGAGAGATTTGAGAGCGGTTTGCCTGTCCGAGAAGATTCGTATATCCTTGCAAGATATAACATTTTCTTTGAACCAGGATAGTGCCTCTTTAATCGCCATTACTTCTGCCTGGAAAACACAACATTGATTGTGAAGTTCCAAATCGATACCACTTCCAACTCCGTAATCGGTCTTTGAACCGTCTGCATAGAAGTGTACCGCATTGTCTTCCAGGGGTCTCTCTTCTTCCCAGGAAGATCTTGAAGGGATGGAAACATGGAAGCTTTTACCGAATACCATTTTTGGGGTGGTATAGTCTAAGCGATCTGGGATTGATCTGAAATTGTCTAGAATAGTAGTATGACCAGTATTGTTACTGTTCTATTGAGAGGTGGCTCTCACACATGAGTTGGCTGCCACTATTTTGGAGAAAATGTCGAGAGGTGCTAGGGTTGAAAGCACTTCCAGGGCTGCGGTTGGTGTTGAGCGAAGTGCTCCTGTGATGCACATACCTGCTGACCGCTGGACTTCTATGAGCTTATTTAGATTTACGAATTTTTCCAGTCTCCAGTGCAGTCCACCATACGACAACTCCATAAATGAGTATCGGTCTGATTACCGAAGTGTATAGCCAATGGGTTATTTTTGGGGAGAAGCCCTATTTTGATCCTATGGCCTTTTTACAAGTAAAAAGCGCTACGGTAGCCTTGTTAACTCTTTCATCAATATTTGCCTTTTTTTTGTCTAAAATGAGGCCTAAATATTTAGCTTGGTCGGAAAAGCTAAAGGGTATTCCTTTAATCGTGGGTGGGTTAATCTGAGGAATTTTGTACCTTCTCGAAAAGAGTACTAGTTCTGTTTTATGTGAATTGACGTCCAAGTCACATTGCTTAGCCCAATTTGTTAGCCTATTTACGGCATTTTGTAGAAGTTCCGACAGAACTTGGGGATGATTCCCAGATATTGATATTGCAACGTCATCAGCATAGGCAATCACCCTGAACCCCTCTGCTTCCAGTGATGTTAGTAGGTCGTTTACTACCTTTTCCATAAAAGAGGCGAGAGAGGTCCCCACTTTGGGGGGTACCTCGATACACCGATCTAGTGGAAGTAAAACTTCTCATGCTAGAAGTTATTGTCCTGCTTTTGAGCATGAGACTTATAAGATCTATGAGTGGTTTTTCTAATTTCAGCTTGTCCATTGCTGTTGTGATCGCCTGGTAACTGACGTTGTTGAAAGCTCCTTCAATATCTAGGAAAGCTACTAGGTTATATTCTTTGTATTTGAAGGAATATTCAATGCTAAGTACCAGCGAATGAAGTGCTGCTTCTACTGATTTTCCCTGAGTATGCATGATAAGCTGTGGAAATGAGATGAGACATGGTTTCAAGTTATGTCTGATATGAAATTCAATCAATCCAGGGTTTTAAGAAGGAAGGATGATAGCCAAATTGGTCTTAGATCTTTAGGGTTAGTTAAGGTTAAGAGGCTGATAGTTGATGTCACCTAGATCCAGATACAGATACAGATACAGATCCATTGTGATACACGTAAATATTGCTACTCAAGCTATGTGTTCAGTTAATCAAGCCATTTAGAGGCTTTTACGAAGTTCGGAATGTTAGTGCCTGGTGTACTAGAGAGTTCTTCTAAGTCCTCAAAGAAATAGTTGTCGAGCAATTTCTTCCTTTGGTGGGAGAGTGCCACAGAAAGTGCGAAGTGTCTTCATGCACCTCCTAGTCACTGCATCCTCTGCACATAGATCATCTGAACTGATTCTCATTTTTTTCATATTATAACCTAACAGATTATGTCCGGTAATTATGCTTACAAGAGATCGAAGTGATCCCTTGTGTATAGCTGCATAATTCTTTCCGTTCTTTGTTTGTTAAAACAGGGCCAGATCTTTCTTGTAGTTATTCTTTTTTGGAATTTCCTTTTTTAAATAACAGGTAGGGGTGCTAACTAGCTGAGCTTGGCTTATGTCAAACGTTGACCCTAATCTTGGTAGTTCATCGCTGTGTACTGGGACCCTGCAGAGTCTAATGTTGTGCTGTGCGCTAAGAAGCTTAAGCTCTTCGCGGCAGCATGATACAAGTCTTAGGGTTAACGTGAGAGGGTTTCCCTGCCTTAGGTTTGAAGACTTCTTTTGCCATACTCCAGGCTTTTTGAATATATCTCAACCTTACGCAGCTAGACAGAATTATCTCCAATGGTAGAATGATCATGTCTGAGCATTTTTGTAATTCAGCCGGAACGATTTCGTTGCGGTCCAATGCTTTTAATTTATTGTTCGATGTCCGGGCTTCAGACCCAGAAAGTCCACCATCGATCAAATATTCACGCTACGGCAGATCTTGGAGAAGCCCCAGGAATTTCAAATCGATACATAGCACCATTTCATCGATTTCAAGGCCGCATATGACAGCGTCTATAGAGACCAACTGTACAAAGCAATGTCTACTTTGGCATATCAGAAAAAATCGTAAGTCTGTGTAAGATGACAATGGAAAACTCACGCTGTTCCATCCATCATGATCGGAAAAAACCTATCGGACGCATTTGATGCCAAAAAAGGTTTTAGACAAGGCGATGCGCTGTCATGCGATTCTTTCAACATCATTCTTGAAAAGATTGTGCAAAGCTCCAAAGTCAACACTAGACGCACAATCCTTCAAAAGTCCGTCCAGCTCCTAGGATATCCAGACGACATTGACATAATTCGAAGAACACTGCGTGATGTCAGTGGAGCACTTGTGAGTCTTGAGACGGAGGACAGAAAGATGGGTCTAGCGGTTAACGAGGGCAAAACCAAGTTAATGCTGTCAACAAGAAAGGACTACCAACATCGACGTCTTGGAACAAACGTCAACATAGACAGATTTAACTTCGAGGTAGTTAAGGCTTTTTCTACCTGGGATCAGCTATCAACTCAGACAACAATACCAGCGCTGAAATCAAACGAAGAATCACTCTTGCCAATCGCTGCTTCTTTGGCCTTAGAAGGCAATTGAGTAGTAAAGTCCTCTCCCGAACAACTAAAGTGACGCGCTGCAAACCCTCATCATCCCGGTCCTCATGTATGGTGATGAAAACCCTTTGGGCTGCTTTAAGAGAAAAATTCTTCGAGTGAATTTTATTCCTCTCTGCATAAATGGAGAATGGAAACGAAGATTCAACCAAGAACTGTACGAGCTGTTCAGCGACACTGACCTAGCCAAAAAAGTAAAGGTCCAACGACTTAGATGGTTGGGTCATGTTGAGCGAATGGAAAATAATGCTCCGACTCGAAGAGTCTTCGAATTCAACCCGGAAGGACGTTGCAGAAGAGGAAGACCGCGACTCCGGTGGAGCACTTAGGTGGTAAAGGACCTGAACCAACAGCTAAGGACCGAGCTGGCTGAAGAAGTTTGTTGGGTAAGGCCCCGGTCCGACCAGGACTGTAGCGCCACCATTTTTTTTTTATTTTGATGAATACAAATACAAACTTTTTGACTCCAGTGCTCGAAAATTGGAAACTCATTGGACGGGCCTAGGAAAGTACCTTGTTCGAAAATAGGGAAAAATGCGTATTTTCAATAAGTTTTTCGATTAACTCCCGCTTATAAGTGATTTTTTTCTCTGTCAAACTCCCTCTTCATGAGCTCCCAAAGATTTTCAATGACTTACCGATCTGAAGAGTTCCCTGGCCACACCCTTTTCCTCCAAAAAGGCAGTCTTTTTGGCCTTGTGTCAAGGTGCAGAGTCGAAACACATAGTCGCCATATGGAAATCATTCACGTGTTTGTGACAAATTTTTCGTCCTTAGTACTTCAATAAAATGGTCGTATGGTTCCCTCAACGATATAAAGCCGCCCAGTATCTTTTCCGTAGATTTCTGACCAGATCATAATGCTTGGTGGATGCTTAACGCGTTAGACTACGCATTCTTTTTTATATTTTTCGTCTGGTCTTCTTTTCACATACTGGGCATTAGCTGACAAAATCTGCACTGTCGACTCGTCAGCTGTTTTCTCCCATATTTATCGGTTGTCTTTGAGGAAAGAGCGACTATTTCACAACATTCACAAACATTCACAAAAATTCACAACACAACAAAAATCTCGAACTGAATGCACATGCACACAAATTGAAATTTTAAAATGAACACAGAACACATACTAATCAAATTATACCGATTTCAAATAAGTAGGCTTTGATTTTTCACAAAAAAGCTATTTAAAAATTTGAAAAAGCGAAGAGCAAAGCTTACTAGAAATGAGATGGCCCCTAAGAAAGGGGGTTATCAAACAAATCGCAAACATTTGAATCATCGAGTTATCAATAAAGTGTGGGATAAAGAATGCATGACCACTGACTGGTCGATAAGCTCCATATGCCCCACCTACAAAAAAGCCTATGTCATGCAAAAACTACCGCGGCATATCCCTGCTCAATCTTGCATACTGGCGTTAGGCCAGGCAGAGCAACGATAGACCAAATATTCTCACTGAGGCAGATCCTGGATTAGAATAACAAATTTCAAGCCGAAACCCACCATCTTTTCGCCAAGAGCTTATGATGGCGATATCTGAATTCGGGATCCCGTACAAACTGATCCAGCTTTGCCGCATGACGATAAACAAAATGCAGTAGTGTGCAAATGGGTAACAGCTCATCCGATTTGTTTCAAACATGTGCAGGGTTTAGACAGAGAGCTGCGCTGTCATGTGATTTCTTCAACATAGTCTTGGAGCAGAGCCAGAGAGCAGTTAGAGATGCCGCCTCTTATGTGCTGGGTTTCACACAGCCACCAAAACGAAACCCCTGGTTTGACGAAGAATGCCGGCAGGCCCATGCAGCCAAGCAGGAGGCATACAAAGCGGCGCTACATAGAAGGACAAGAGCTGCTCGTGAGCTCTACGAGCAAAAGAGGAGAGAGGAACGCCGGCTTCTCAGGAGGAAAAAGACAGAGCTTGAGAAGCGTCAGATCGAGGATGTTGAGAGAGCCAACAGCAGGAATGAAGTTCGGAGGTTTTACCGAAAGGTTAAACAGCTGGCTCAAGGTCATCGAGCAAGAACTGATGCCTGCAGAGATAAACAAGGGCACATCATAGTAGAATCGCAGTCAATGCTGGGGATTTGGAAAGACCACTTCTGTAGATTGTATAGCGGTGACGACGAGCAAAATACCGCCGTCAGACAGGAGCCTTTCGTCGGACACGATGATAGCCAACAATTCCGTGAACCCGACCGCAAATCCGCAATATCACGGCTGAAATCCAACAAAGCCGCTGGAGCAGATGCACTAGCTGCTGAGTTGTACAAAGCAGCAGGCGACGAGCTAGATAGGAGCATGCACCAAATCATCTGTAAGATATGGTCAGAGGAATGCATGCCCGATGAATGGAACCTCAGCATTGTTTGCCGATCCTGAAAAAGGGAGATCCTCTAAACTGCGCCAACTATAGAGGAATAAGTCTACTAAACATCGCCTACAAGATCCTCTCTGCCGTAATATGTGAACGTCTGAAGCCTTTCGTCAACAATCTGATTGGTCCTTATCAATGTGGCTTCAGGCCCGGAAAGTCAACCATCGACCAAATTTTCACCTTGCGGCAGATCCTGGAAAAGACCTATGAACTCCAAATCGATACCCACCACCACCAGAGACGAACTGTACAAAGCTATGTCTAGTTTTGGCGTCCCTGCCAAGCTCGTTCGCTTGTGCAAAATGACGATGGAGAACTCACGCTGCTCCATAAAGGTTGGCAACGAGCTTACGGAATCTTTGGACGTCAAAAAAGGATTCAGACAAGGCGATGCACTGTCAGGCGATTTCCTTAACATCGTTCTTGAGAAGATAGTGCAGAACTGCAACATCAACACCATCGATGATATTGATATAATGGGAAGAGTACAGCGTGATGTCAATGGCGCCTTTGTGAGAATTGAGATGATATTGATATAATGGGAAGAGTACAGCGTGATGTCAATGGCGCCTTTGTGAGAATTGAGACAGAAACGGCAAAAATGGGTTCAGCGGTAAATGAGGGAAAAACGAAGTATATGCTGTCTTCGAGGAAGGACACCCAACACCGACGGCTCGGGCAGAACGTCACAATAGACACGTATAACTTCGAGGTAGTAGAGGAGTTTGTCTACCTAGGCTCTGCTATAAACACGGGCAACAACACCAGCGCCGAGATCAGACGAAGAATAACTCTTGCTAATCGCTGTTTCTTTGGGCTTAGAAAGCAATTGAGTGGAAAAGCCCTCTCTCGAGCAACTAAGGTAAAACTGTACAACACACTTATTGTAGCTCGAAAATTAGAACTGTATTTATTAATTAAAATGTAAAGTTTATTAAATAATTGAATGGATTGCTTAAGAATAATTAGATTAAGTTTTTTACAATTAATGAGAAAAAGTGTGTCACATGGAAGAAGAATTATTTGCTAGACGGAAAGAAGAATTTGAATGTGATCAAATGTCAAAATTAATAGCCGTGTTCAGTGCCAGTCTTGACGATCAGACTTAAGATGTAACAATCTCCCCGCTCGTTAAGTGATTAAGGCGAGTATCTTAATGGCTCTCTTCGAATTCTTCCGGTACGTCGAGGTTGGATTGTTGGAGACTTTGGCTGGAAGCTTGGTGATTGTGTAGGCTGTTGTCTCATTGTGACTGCGGGTGGGGTAGATGGCACTGGAACTGAATCCGGACTTAGATGATCTTCGTAGAAACGAATTCGCCTTTCTGTGTTTACTTCTGGCTTCGAATTTGGGTTTGGAATGTATGCTTTGAGTTGGTCGATGTGTCTTTTATGTCTGTATGAGCGGAACATTACTTGTTGATTTGGTTCGAGTAGCCTGGGCTGTTGAAGAATTTCTGGTTCCTGCTTTTCTAAGACTTTTAATTTTAATTCCGGTCGTAGGCAATCTAAACGTGATCTTATTACTTGACCCAAGAAGAGTAATGATGGTGGTTGTCCAGTTGTCTGATGAGGTGCTTTATGGTATTGAATTAAGAATTTGTTGATGCAAGGTTGAAGATTTGTCGAATTTGCTCCAGATAGAAGAAGAGATCTTTTGACAGTTTGTACGTAGCGCTCAGCTTGTCCGTTGGTCGAAGGATGATAGGGTGCGGTTCGCTTGTGAAAGCGTACCCCTTGTATTTTCAACAACTGTTGAAATGTCTCTGAACAAAACTGTGGTCCGTTATCTGAAACAATGGTAGTAGGAACTCCAAACGTTGAGAAGACTACTTCTAGTATTTTGCATGTGGCTTCGGCAGTAGTAGATGTAGTTATTTTGACTTGAGTCCATTTGGAATAAGCGTCGACTATGATGAGCAAGTATTTACCTTGAACTGGGCCAGCATAATCGATATGAACTCTCTCCCATGCAGTAGAAGAGTGTTCCCAGTGATGAATATTGTATTTTGACGGCAATTTGGAGTGTTTAAGGCAGTCCGAACATGATTTTGCTAGTTTCTCGATGTCTTGATCTATAGAAGGTCAGTAAATTAACGATCTAGCAATACCTTTCATTTTTGTGATTCCGATGTGGGCAGTATGAAGCTCTTCAAGAAGTGGTGGACGGAATTTCTTTGGAATAACTACCCTGTGTCCAAGGAGAAGACATCCACAGGATTGAGTGAAGTTGAGCTGGTTGCAACCGATTGATGATAAACTTCTCCCATCCTAAATAGCAGAAAGTATTGGAGATAGTTCAGCATCCTTCCTTGTCTCGGAAGCGATGTCATCGGCGGTGACTGGTATCTGACGTATTTGCTGGAGGACGAACTGATCGAAATCATCATTATCTGACGAGGAAATGAGATTGACAGCTTTCATAGTATTTGAATCTTGCATGTGGATGGCACGGGAAAGATAGTCAGCATTCGCATTTGCATTTGATGTTTTTAATTGAATTTCATAGTTGAAGTTTGTAAGATAGCTAGCGTAGTTAGAACATCTGGACAAAGTGAATTTGGGAAGCAATGCATTTGGTGCAAAAATATGCGAATCAGCTTTATTATCTGTGATAATTATGAATTTCCTCCCGTAAACGTATTGAAAACATTTTTTAACTCCCCAAACAATAGCAAGGGCTTCTCTGTCTATTTGAGGGTAGGCACGTTCGGTTGAATTTAAAGATTTACTAGCGTATGCGATTGGGCGTTCACCACCATCTGGCATTCGGTGGGATAGCACTGCACCCAAACCAACAGGACTAGCATCAACAGCAAGTAAAAGTGGCAAGTCAGGATGATACGGAATCAGAACTTTATCGGAAATAAGTTCTTCTTTTAAAAACTCAAATGCTTTTTTTCCTTCTGAAGTCCAATAGAATTTAGGTTGCTTAAGCATTTCACGAAGTGGGGCGGAAATTGTGGATAAATTTGGTATGAATGAGTGGTAATAAGTAATCTTACCCAGTAAAGTCTGAAGTTCTGCTGCTGTTGTAGGCTGAGGGGCGTCTCGCATTGCTGATACATGCTTGTCCAATTTGTGAATACCTGCACCATCGATACGATGTCCTAAGAAATCGACAGATTCCATAAGGTAAGCACATTTAGAACGACGAAGTTTGAGTCCGAATTGATGCAATCTCACAAATGTAGCTTCCAAAGCTACCAGAAGTTCATCAACGGTATCAGCAAAAACCAGGAAATCATCAAAAAAGTTAATTGTATTTTTAAGACCATGTGTAATTTCTTCAGTCCTACGATGCCACACTGCTGGTATACTAGCAACACCATATTGTGCTCTTGTTGGTTGAATGAGTCCATGAGTAGGTGTATTTAAGGTCATCGCTTCAGAAAATTCCTCACTGCAGGGCAAACTCATAAATGCATCTGTTACATCCAAACGACAAAAAACTTTTGCTCCACGAACTTTGTTGAAAATATCTTCTGCTTTGGATATTGGATATTCATCGACGATCAGCTGGGGGTTGAGCGTAGATTTGTAATCGCCAGTGATACGTATTTTATCTTGTTTGACGACAACATGAGTTGGTGATGCCCATCGGGAATGAGTGACTTTTTTGTAAAATTCGGATAGAAGTTTCTTATCTATTTCTGAAGCATATGCATTAAGAAGAGAATATGGAATTGGTCGAGCTCTTGCAAAAACTGGCTGCACGTCGGCCTTGAAGTGTATTTCGACTGGTGGTCCCACTATGGTACCTGCCGTTTCACTAAATAAGTCCTCGTATTTGATTAATAATTTTTCTATTGAACTTTTATTTTCAGAAATTGTTGAAATTTTACAATCAGAAATGGGTGAAATTTGTTGAATTTTGAAATATTTTTCAAAAGAGAGTAAATCAGAAAAATGTACTATCTGGAATGGAAAATCTGTGACGTATAGAAAAAGTATTTAAGAGCGTCCTTCAAAAGTGACCTTTACTTTTGTGCATTGGCATTGAAATTTATTTTTTGTGAAGCTACGAAATGTTCTATCAGACGGAGTGAGCTGTTCCAATGGCAGTAAAGTTTTAAAAGTGTCAATACTTACCATTGAACTTGCTCCCGCTGTATCCAGCTCCATCTTGAGTGGCTTATCGTTGATGAGAACATCTATCATAACCGGTGGAATTCTTTCGCTGATTTTATTTATTGCATCGTCTTGTAGGAAGTTGATTGTATTTCCATCTGCATTGCTTGTAGTTGCAGTGGTTGCATTGCTTGTATTTATGTTTGTGGTATTAGTGTTTTTCGGCATTTTACTTTGGCGGCATACGGCTGCAATGTGGCCTTTGCATTTACAAAGACGACAAACTGCATTTTTGAATTTGCAGTCTTGGCGCCAATGATTTCCTCCGCAACCGAAGCATTTGTATTTGGGTGGGGATCTTGCATTTTGAGATTTTTCTCGATTATGCTTCGAGCGAGATCGAGACCCAGATGATTTTTTAAAACGAGGACGAGAGTCGTGGACAAACTGGTGAACTGAAGAGGCTGAAGAGTTGAAACTAGGATTCGCTTTGATTTAATTTGATGCTTGTCGTGTTGCCTCGAGCGAAGCTGCTATTTTTACTGCATCGACAAATTTCTCGGGTTTTTTTGCTATTATTGCATCACGAATATCGTCCCGAGTAACTCCATGAATAAATTGGACTATGAGAGAGTAGTCGAGGAATGTACTAAACTCACAAAACCTTGCACCTGCTCTCAGACGTTCCTCAAATGCAGAAATGGATTCATCTGCATTTTGTAATATTCCACGGAATCGAATTGCCTCGCTGAATTTGTTTTTTGTTGCCATGAAATGGGCACTGAGAATTTCTGAGATTCTGTTGAAGCTCAGGCTACTGACATCCACAGGATAGCACAAATTTCTCAAGGTGGAATTTAAAGTTGCTCCCATGTGTACTCGAAGTTGGGCTGCTTTATTTTCCTCTGGAATTTTGCATAGCTTAAGTTGCAATTCGAATATCTCAATGTATTCCTCGAAAGATTCGCCGGAATTAGCGTTAAATTCATTGAAAAAGAATTTATTATTTTGTATTATGGATTCACGAGTGGAATTTGCTTGGAGCGTAAATAAATCAGCAACAAGTCTCACGAGTTTTTCGATTTGCACTTCGGCCATTTTAACGAGTTGAATTTTTGGTTAGAATAACTTTAATTTTTTGGGCAGTATTTTTTAATTGCTCGTCGCCATTTTATTGTAGCTCTATAATAAGAACTGCATTTATTAATTAAAATGTTAAGTTTATTAAATAATTGAATGGATTGCTTAGGAATAATTAGATTAAGTTTTTTACAATTAATGAGAAAAAGTGTGTCACATCAAAGAAGAATTATTTGCTAGACGGAAAGAAGAATTTGAATATGATCAAATGTCAAATTTAAAAGCCGTGTTCAGTGATAGTCTTGACGATCAGACTTAAGATGTAACAACACTCATCATCCCAGTCCTGCTGTATGGTGCAGAAGCATGGACCCTGACAAAATCGGATGAAAGTGCCTTAGGCCGTTTCGAGAGGAAAGTTCTTCGGGTCATCTTTGGCCCCGTGTGCATTGAAGGGGAATGGCGAAGAAGATACAACAGCCAACTTTACGGGTTGTACAACGACATTGACCTAGCCAGAAGGGTCCAGGTCCAGAGACTCAGATGGCTCGGTCATTTAGAGCGAATGGACACCAATGCTCCGGCCCGGAAAGCCTTCGACACTATTCCCGAGGGACGTAGGAGGAGAGGAAGACCGCGACAGGTGGGGCACTCAAGTGGAAGAGGACCTCAATCAACTTGGAGTGCAAAACTGGAGACGACTAGCTAAGGATCGAGCTAGCTGGCGGAGACTGTTGATTGAGGCCTCAGTCCACAACGGACTGTAGCGCCACCTTAAGTAAGTAAGTAAGTAAGTCTTGGAGCAGATAGTTCGCAAGGCAGGTGTAAGCACGGAAAACACTATCTTCAACAAATCCACCCTGTTCACATACCTTGGAGCAAACATCAATTAAACAAACAACAAACGACACCTTAGTGGAGATCCGAAGAAGAATTACCCTAGCGAACCGCTGTTGCTTCGGTTTAGCAAAACAACTGGGTTCAAAATCCCTCACTCGCAATACAAAGTTTCTGCTTTACAAAACTTTGATTTTACCAGTCTGGACGATAAGTAAAAAAGGGGAATTGATACTGGGCACTTTCGAAAGAAAAATTCTTCAAAGGGATTTTCGGTCCCGTATGCTACCATGGCGAATGGAGAAGAAGGTTCAACCGAGAACTGTACGAGCTGAACCAAGATGTGGATGTAGTAAAGAAGGCCAAGAGAAGACGAATACATTGGCTATCCCAAATAGAGTTAATGGACGACAACGCTCCAGCCATGAAAGTCTTCTCATCCCATCCCCCAGGTTCAAGACGGCAAGGACGACCGAACCTACGGTACAAAGACCAATTGACTTCGGATGCCAAAGCACTTGGTTTCGGTGACTGGAGAGTACATGCGAGGGACCGATCACGCTGAAAGGCTACAATATCTCAGGCTGAGATCCTTCATGGATTGTGAGCCGGATAAGTTAGTAAGTAGTAGAAATCACTTCTATTCGAAGTTGCTGAAAAGCTGATAGACAAACAGCAAGACTGTTGTTTTTTTCAGTCGAAGAGAAATATGTGTGTCAAAATCACACAGTGTACAACAAAAAAGGAGCATGCACCAGCTGATCTGCAATATTTGGTTCGGATGAAAGCATGCCCGATGAATGGAACCTCAGCATCGTTTGCCCGATCTCCTTAACACCGCCTATAAGATCTTGTCTGCCATGCTTTGTGAACTTTTGAAGCCCTTTGTCAACAACCTGATGGGTCCTTATCAGTGTGGCTTCAGACCTGGAAAGTCCACCATCGATCAAATATTCACCCTACGGCAGATCTTGGAGAAGACCCAGGAACTTCAAATCGATACCTACCACCTTTTCATCGATTTCAAGGCCACGTATGACTGCGTCTTTAGAGACCAACTACATAGAGCAATGTCTAGTTTTAGCATCCCAGAAAAACTCGTCCGTCTATGTAGGATGACAATGGAAAACTCACGCTGTTCCGACATTGGTCGGAAAAAACCTAACGGATGTCAAAAAAGGTTTTAGACAAGGCGATGCGTTCTCATGCGATTCCTTCAACATTTATTTATTTATTTATTCATCATTCTTGAAAAGATTGTGCAAAGCTCCAATGTCAACACCAGAGGCACAATCTTTTTTAAAAGTCCGTCCAGCTATTAGGATACGCAGACGACATTGACATAATTGGTAAAACACAGCGTGATGTCAGTGGAGCGTTTGTGAGCCTTGAGACGGAGGCCAGGAAGATGGGTCTAGCGGTTAACGAGGCCAAGACCAAGTTAATGCTGTCAACAAGAAAGGACTACCAGCATCGACGTCTTGGAACAAACGTCAACAAACACAGATTTAACTTCGAGGTTGATAAGGACTTTGTCTATCTGGGATAAGCTATCAACTCAGACAACAACACCAGCGGTGAAATCAAACGAAGAATCACTCTTGCCAATCGCTGCTTCTTTGGACTTAGAAGGCAATTGAGTAGTAAAGTACTCTCCCGAGCAACTAAAGCGATGCTCTACAAAACCCTCATCATCCCGGTCCTCATGTATGGTGCAGAGACATGTACCATCACAACATCTGATGAAAACGCTTTGGGCTGCTTTGAGAGAAAAATTCTTCGAGTGATTTTTGGTCCTGCCTGCATAACTAACCAAGAACTGTACGGGCCGTACAGCAACACTGACTTAAGCAGAAAAGTAAAGGTCCAACGACTTAGATGGTTGGGTCATGTTGAGCGAATGGAAAATAATGCTCCGGCTCGTAGAGCCTTCGAATCCAACCCGGAAAGACGTCGCAGAAGAGGAAGACCGCGACTCCGGGGGAGCACACAGGTGGTAGAGAACCTGAACCAACTTGGTGTGCGAAACTGGAGACAGTTAGCCAGGGACCGAGCTGGCTGGAGAAGTTTGTTGGGTGGGACCCTGGTCCGACCTGGACCGTAGCGCCACCATAAGTAGGAAGTAAGTTAGTACAACACAAAATAAATAAATACCGATTATTAGTTATCTATTTTACGATAAGAAGTGCAAGTCTTAATTCAAAACATCGAATTTTTTTCTAGAATCGCCCTGCAAATTCTATACAAGTTTTTTTTTCACCTGACTGTAAGTATTTTACTTAACGTCTTTGTTTAGGTTTCTTCTTTCTCAGCTGCTGTTTTACAGTCCGTAATCAAAACATTATTAAAAGCAACAACTCCATTAGCAACACTGGACATGAACACGACAGCCAAAGAAATTAAAAAAAAAAAAAAAAAAAATAGAAAATAACATTTCTACCCACTACCGACGTATCCCTATGTGTTCGTGAACGTTCCACGACCCATAATAGGGAATGACATGGAAAATGTGGGAGGATCGTATTTGGAAAAAGAGGCGGTACCTTAAAAAACCAACAGAGCTATATAGCTTTTGTGTTGTTTAACATTAAAGCCTTTATGTTTTAAACTGTAGCGTGATATCTTAAGAAAATATGAGTAGACACAAATACATTTAAACCTGCTTTGAGCCATAAAAAACACAAAAAAAACTTAGATCCTGTTTTCCATCTTTGTTGGGTATCTTCCATGGCTTTCGTATGGGTATCTCAATATCAATCTTTATGGTTTACTTGGTTACTGCGGTAATTTTCGTTATGCATTTAAAGGTGCTATTACTTTGCCATAATACAGTCAGTTAAGAGCTCTCTGAGAAATTTTACAGAGGCGGCTCCTATGCGCCTTATGACAATTTTAAGGTTTTGTTAGATGGGCTATAAGAGCAGGTTAACTAATTTTTATAAAAGAGGTTAAATGTACAATTAAAAAGTTTAGCTATTTTATTTTGGACAAAGCCGTTAACTTAGGCAGGGAATTCATTTGAGTTGGAAGTTCATGATTACTTAAAGAAATGGGGTCAGAAGCAAATACTTAGGCCAACATTTATCTTGATGAGTGCAATCCAATAAATATCATGCGTAAATAGTCAGGGGAGCATGCTGCCACTGCAACCCTCTGGCTCCTACTCATAGGAGGGACTTTCGGTAGATGCAGGTTCGAGTGTATGTTAATAGATACAAATGGGCCTTTAGCTTATCTGTTTAGGATGGCCAGCGCCTAAAGGCGGTCTTCCTCTTTTGCGACGTCCTTCCAGGTTGGATTCGAAGACTCTACGAGCCGGAGCATTGTTTTTCATTCGCTCAACATGACCCAACCATCTAAGTCGTTGGACCTTTACTTTTCTCGCTAAGTCAATGTCGCTGCACAGCTTGTACAGTTCTTGGTTGAAACTTCGTCTCCATTCTCCATTTATGCAGACAGGACGAAAAATCACTCGAAGAATTTTTCTCTCAAAGTAGCCCAAAGCGTATCAGATATTGTCATAGTCCATGTCTCTTCACCAAACATTTGAACCGGCATGCTAAAGGTTTTGTAGAGTATCGCTTTAGTTGCTCGGGAGATGATTTTACTACTCAATGGCCTTCTAAGTCCAAAAAAGCAGCGATTGGCAAGAGTTTCTTCGTTTGATTTCAACGCTTTGTCGTCAATTTGTTTTCTGAGTCCTCAACTACCTCGAAGTTAAATCTGTCTATATTGACGTTTGCTCCAAGACGTCGATGTTGGTAGTCCTTTCTTGTCGACAGCATTAACTTGGTCCTGCCCTCGTTAACCGCTCGACCCATCTTCCTGGCCACCGCACCGTCTTAAGACTCACAAACGCTCCACTGATATCACGCTGTGTTTTTCCAATTATGTCAATGTCGTCTGCAGTAGCTGGACTGACTTTTGAAAGATTTTTCCTCTGGTGTTGACGTTAGACCTTTGCACAATCTTTTGAAGAATGATGTTGAAGAAATCGCATGACAACGCATCCCCTTGTCTAAAACCTTTTTTGACATCAAATGCATCCGTTAGGTTTTTTCCGACCATGATAGAACGGTGTGAGTTTTCCATTGTCATCTTACATAGACGGATGAGTTTTTCTGGGATGCCAAAACTAGACATTGCTCTATATGGTTGGTCTCTAAAGACGCTGTCATACGCGGCCTTGAAATCAATGAAAAGGTGGTAAGTATCGATTTGAAGTTCCTGGGTCTTCTCCAAGATCTATATTTGATCGATGGTGGATTTAACGGGTCTGAAGCCACACTGATAAGGACAAATCAGGTTGTTGCCGAATGGCCTCAAACGTTCACACAGCACGGCAGACAAGATCTTACAGGCGATATTAAGGAGACTTATACCTCTGTAGTTGGTGCAGTTCAGGGGATCTCCTTTCTTGAGGATCGGGCATACGATGCTGAGGTTCCATTCATCGGGCATGCTTTCCTCCGATCAAATCTTAGAGATGAGCTGGTGAATGCTCATAACCAAATCATCTCCAGCTGCTTTGTACAGTTCGGCGGCTAGCCCGTCTGCTCCAGTGGAGTTTTGCTCGTCATCGCCATTAAACATCTTGGAAAAGTGGTCCTTCCATATCCTCAGCACTGACTGTGGTTCCACTTGAATGTTCCCATGATGGTCTCTACAGGCTTAGCGGGTGCTACTATCACCGACGATGCATTGAAGGCAATTTGGCTCGATAGAATAGACTGCCAGTTCTCTAACAGTCAATACTTGCCACACACACTGAATGATTGTTCAAGCTTAAACCAAAATTAAGGACGTTCTTTTAACAGCTAGTTAACACATTTATCATTAAGATGCTTGTACCCATATCTTTGTAAACATTTATCAAGATATTGTCTTTGGAAAACCGGAAAGAACTATCACGTCATACTGATGATAATTTTATTCTTAAGGGAAATTATTAACTCATAGGGAACTGTTTGGGCCTTCCTGAACAACCACTAAATCCGCCTCTGTTTCGTATTCAGTCTTTGTTAATAAAGACATCTCTGATCGTTGTTTCTGTTTTAGTTGGTACACCAGCAAGCATAAAGTTTGATAATTGAGTCAAACCATCAGACGCGAGGATGGTGCATTTACCCATCATAAAGATATATGTATTCAAATAAATTATACGTGTACATGCTTACGAGGTACCCGTTATATTTGTACAGATTATCGATTTTTATCTTCTGATTGTATTTCTCTTAAATGGTTTCAACTCAAGTATTTGATTTTGTTGTTATGCTTAAGATGTTTATGATAGTTGCATATATATGTGTTTGTATGTGTGTCATATGAGCTTCAGGTTCATACAGATATAAGCGTGAAATCCAAACGAGACTCCATACATAAAGTCTTAAACTAAAAATTATTCTTGCAGAGTAAGCGGCTTAAAAATAGGTTAACAATATTATGAAATTTAAATCAAATCAAAATACAAATTGGCGCGAAAACGTCAAACTGTGGTTCAACTTAGTTCGCGCTGGTTAATTTACGATCAGATTCTCGAAAATTTAACATTAGGTTTGTTCGATGTGCGCTCTGTGTCTCTCTTTTTTGCCCCCGTGCATTTCCACCGTGTTCGATGTGTATTCAGTGCTCGCACTGGGGGCGCTCCGAATCGCCCCAATTTTTTTTAAGGGCGAGAATTTCGGAGCTGTTCGTATAAGCTGTTGCTATACAACAAAGAGAAAAATAACAGAGCGCTATTAGCGCGTTCGATGTGAAACCAGAATCAGAGAATTTTTTCAGTTGTTTGACAGCTCCGTTCGCAGTATGACATACACCGGGGCTGGTAACATCGAACAAACCTATTGTAATCGCTCACCTGAACCAAACACTGATCTCTATATTATAGAGATCAGTGGAACCAAACAACCGCCGGAGAAGTGCAAGACGTCATAATAAATTTACCTGAAGTTAACGCAATTAAACTGTTCTAAAAAAAGAACTCATCTCTTGTTTGGTGCCGTCTAGGGATCAACAGATAAGGCAAATGGTTGATCGAGAGCAGATTGGCGATAGGAAACCGTCACAGTTTCTGCGGCGCGACCTAGCGGGCGGTACTATGACCGACGGTGCATTGAAGGCAATTTGGCTTGATAGAATACAATGCCAGTTCACTCACAGTCAATACTTGCGACTCACCCACCTGGTCACTGATCAGTTATAACAAGATTGGAAACCTACCTACGTTTAACCCTCCAAATACCTCAAAACTAGTTTTTTTCATACACACATACTCTTGCAGCAAACTTGCTTTATTATGTAGGCAATTGTATCATTATTACAATAAAACGCACACTCTTACAGCTAACCTGCTCCCTTAGCTTGTAGGCAAATGTCATTTTGACAGCAAGCTTTCCCATCTTGTTATAAGTGATCAGTACACCTGGTATAGCTGAAAACCCGACTAATGTGGATAGTCTTGGTGTAATTGCAGACCTCATCACTCAGCCAAAAGTCGCTAGCACATCGATGCATCAGGGGTTAGATTTTACGAAGCAATTAAAACACACTGACGAGACAGGTAGAGGTCTTAGAAAAGCATTGAAAGTAAACGAACACGAAGTAGATCACGATTACGTTCTCCCGTGGTTGGCAGCAACAAGAAACAACAAAACCCGTGCACGTCGCTCAAGAACAACTGAGAATATTGCTGTTGTAGCCCAAAGTGTTGAAAAAACCCAGATTTGTCCATTCCTCGTCGTTCTTTGGAATTAGACATTCCACATACGTCATTACACCGTATTTTGCATAAAGACTTGGGTTTTAAGGCTTATAAAGTTCAGTTAATACAGGAATTCAGGTCGGCTGATCATCAACAACGTCGTGTATTTGCTGATTGGGTCTTCGAAATGCATGAAAATGATCCGGAATTTCATCGAAAAATCATCTTCACTGACTCCACCTCGGAGGCTACGTCAACAAGCAAAACTGTCGCATCTGGGGCTCGGAAAACCCAAGAGTTATTGTTGAAAAGCCTCTCCATCCCCAACGCGTGACTGTTTGGTGCGGTTTATGGTCCGGCGGGGTCATTGGACCTTACTTTTTCGAAAATGAGGCTGGAGCAACAGTTACGGTTAATGGATTGCGCTATAGAGAGATGATTAATAATTGTTTATGCCCAGAATTGGATGGTATTGATCTGGACAACGTTTACTTTCAACAAGACGGCGCTACGTGCCACACAAGCAATGAAACCATCGATCTTTTACAGGAAAAGTTTCCGGACCGTTTTATCTCTCAAAGAGGTGATCACCGAGATCTTGTGATTTAACACCTTGTGACTTCTTCCTTTGGGGCCACGTGAAAGATAAGGTCTACGCCAACGGCCCAGCCTCGATTCAAGACCTCAATGATGGAATTCGTGAGGCTATCGAGGACATAGGGCAGCCACTTTGCGATTTGGTTATTTAAAATTTCATGAAAAGGATATGGTCCTGTAAGCGTGGTCGTGGCGGCCATTTGGCTAATGTTGTGTTCGATTATTAACGGCATACCTTCCTCTTTATAATGAAATTAACATCTGATCATTTATCTCAAAAAATGCCATTTTGAATCTTTGAATATCAAAATAACACCTCTTATTGGAAAACCGTTTATAACATAGTCTACTATGTTGGCAAACCATTGGTCGTAAGGCTGTGCTTGCAATAAGCTCTCTTCGACCAATTCTGATAGTGTAAAAAAAAACTGCAAATAATCAATCAAAAATCGTAAATCTATTAAATTGCATCAGCCAGCCAGCCAGCCAACAGACTAAATTTCTTAATAATGACATTTATGATCCTTTTTCTTGTTTATTTTTTTTTTAGTATTTTGCCTCAATCGAGGGAGGGTTAGACAAAAAATGAAAAAAAAAGAAAACGTACAAGTTAAACCTACGTCATCAAAGTTTGATGGTATAAGTTAATAATTATCTCCACTACCTGAGTCCAACAGTCTCACTTCTCAGCTAAACAGATCTTCGACAGGTACCTGTATACTAATTCCCCTTTTTCTGTTTTTTTTTTTTTTTTTTTTTTTTTTTTTTTTTTTTTTTTTTTTTTTTTTATATAGTTTTCTCTCCTATTCGCTTCATTTAATCGACTTTACAGCTCAACTTAGTGGAACAAATCGTGAAGCCTGTGAAATGTTAACCTTCATAGCCCTAAAAAGCAAGTAAACGATAAATGTGACTATATTTCGTTAGAGGTACATGCTCTGCTCATAGGGCAAAATATTCAAAATTTTCTTTCTTTTGAAATTTCAATTCTATTTTGTATGGAAGATGTATCTTGCCAGGTAGTTCTGTCTGATATACGTCTGCTGGCCGCTGGGTACCTATATAGAACTCCATTATTGTTCTATTCTTTTTAAACAATTTTTATTGTGTGTAGGTTTATCATGTTTTCATATACCTACTTAGGCTACAGATATTTTCTTCGTCCAATTTTTTTTTATGGCATTTAAATATTCAATTCTTATTGAAATATATTCCAAAGCACTTAATTTCTTTTTCTTAATTAGGAATATGTTATGAAAGTTTTAAGATCATAAAAGCTAGTTTTGAATTCTTTTGTCTAGCAACTAAGTAGTTTCTGTATCTGGGAAACATCCTCAAGTTCACTCGGAACTCCTACAAAATGCCGTAATCAGGCTCACAAATTGAGCTAAGCAATGTGGCTTGGACGTCAATCTACATAAAACAGAACCAGTTCTCCTTACAAGTAGGTACAAAATTCCTCAGATTAACCCATCCACGATTAAAGGAATATATCCTTTAGCTTTTCCGACCAAGGTAAATATTTAGGCCTCATTTTAGACAAAAAACTAAATTGGCATGGCAAGGGGCTCCTCTCCAAAAACAACCCAATGGCTATACACTTCACTAATCAGACCGAAGACATATTCATAACCGATATTCCACTTTATGACTGGGCAAGATGGGCACCAACTTTTAATAATACTCCACTTACAATTCCAGCGGTACCAGCAGGTATTGCATATCACAGGCACACTCACAATTCTCGCTCAACACCCCAACCGCAGCCCTGGAAGTGCTTCTTAAAACCTAACACCTCTTTGTTCATCTTCTCCCAAATTTTTGGCAGCCAACACATGTGTGAGAGCCACCTCTTAATGGAACAGTAACAATACTGGTCATACTACTATTACTGGACAATTTCACACAATCTATCACCAGATCGCTATAGACTATACCACCCCAAAAAATGGTATTCGTGTAAAACGTTCCCATGTTTTCCATCCCTTCAAGATCCTCCTGGGAAGAAGAGAGACCCCTGGAAGACAATGTAGTACACTTCTATACAGAAGGTTTAAAGACCGATTACGGAGTTGGTAGTGGTATCTATTCAGAACAACTGAATCCCAGTCTATCATTAAAGATTAAAGAGTCACTATTCTGGCTCAAAGAAAACGTTATATATTGCAAGGATATAAGAATCTTCTCGGAAAGCCAAACCGCATTCAAATCTCCAGCGTCTGTCTCCACAAACTCTCAAATAGTCCACAATTGTCGATCATCTCTGAATGAGATGACGGAACAGTTTAATATTCACCTCATTTGGGTGCCGGGCCACAGAGACATTCCGGGAAATTGCAAAGCCGATGAGCTACGAACACCACTTGCTATATGCAAATATCTTATCAAACAATGTGCTCTAGAATCAGCAAATGCTAGATGGTCACAGGGTACCACCTGCCTAGCAACCAAACAAATATGGCCAAGCATAGACCTTAAACGGTCAAAAGGCCTGATTTCCCTGAGCAGACAAAATATAAGCTCTACAATTGGAGTCATAACAGGACACTGCCTCATAGGCAGACATGCTTTGAGGCTTGGGGTCTACGCAAACGACTTCTGTAGGAGCTGCATGGACGAGGAGGAAGTGTGAACAGTCCAACACATTCTGTGTACATGTCCGGCACTCTCCCACAGAAGGAATAACTACCATAATACCAGTGAACTGGCACCGATTGACACAAAATGTCTCTCTAACTTCATTAGAAGCACGAATTGGTTTGTTTGAGTCAATTACTCTCCCATGAGTATTTTGTGGTATCACAATAGATCCTAGAGGTCTAAGTGAATCAACAACAACTAGACAGCCATAACAACCTAACCTAACCTAGGCCGTATGCGACTTGTGTTAAAATGTTGGTTGAATTTAATCATATTTTAGCCTGCTAGTTCATATTTAATACATTTTATCCACCATGTTGTGTCAAAATTAAATCGAATATTTTAACACAATTCGGACACGGCCCAAATTGTTGATCTGTCTACATAAACTTTTGATAATAACTGACTTCTTTGCGTCATTGTATCCAAGGTCAATATTTTAAAATCTACTTATTCGCTTTTTCTCAATCTAATTCACTTTATTCCCAGATCTACTTAGATTCCTTTTATTTTCAAGTTATAACGCTTCTCCAAAAATAATGATAATTTTGCGTGTGTCCTGTTTTTTGTTTTTGTTTCAACAGCTGTTGAGCTGTCAGACAAAGCAAACGTTCAGAGCTTCCGTTTGGAGTCACATTACGTAACATTACATTCTTTCCTTACAGTTTGTCAAACGAAGCGTGAAAGCCCAGTACGCAGATTGGGAAAAAATTTATTTCTCATAGAAAATTTTTCTTTCGACAAATTTTGTCTTCAATATTTTCTCCAAACGTTACGCAAATCACGCGCAAATTTTAATATTTTCTACCGCTGCTGTAAGGAAAAAGGCTCCACTTACTTTTGTCTGGACAAATAATGTTCGAAGTATTATTCTCCTGGAAAAATTGTAACAAGAAAAAAAAAACAAAAGTAAACAAAAAATTAAGCCTCGATCACTCAGTAAGCGGCGGCGGAGTGGCTGGGCGGAAAAAAATAAAACATATGAAATCACATAGAAGCGGCCACGCTATGAACGAGCGGCGAAACAAAATTCTGAGCGGCTAAGCGGCAAAAGCCAATCTCTGCTCTGGAGAAATAGCAATTCTTTGTTTTATTAATCTGGGACGCACTTTTTCAAGCAGCAAATCAAAAGATTCGATAGACATACGTAGATATTGCCAGAATCTATCTGAAAATTTTCGTAGATTCAAAAATAAATGATTAAATTCTCCAAACTCCGATCTTAATTGGTTAATCGGATGAACACCTAATCGTCTTCTTTTTTGTATACGTTTAAGTGATTTGTACACATACAAACAATTTTCCGACAGTAAAATACGGCGAACTGTTCTTGACAACGGCATTTTAACTTCTTATCGGTCAAAAGCAGTCGCTCAGTAACTGGCCATACGTCGCTTAGAGCTGCCACTCAGCCGCTAGCCGCTCAGCCGCTTAGCCGCTTATTCCATGGCCGAGGCGTAAGGCAGATCTTGGAGAAGACCCAGGAACTTCAAATCGATACCTACCAAATTTTCATTGATTTCAAGGCCACGTATGACAGCGTCTATAGAGACCAACTATATAGAGCAATGTCTAGTTTTGGCATCCCAGAAAAACTCGTTCGTCTGTGTAAGATGACAATGGAAAATGCTCAGGAAAAACCTAACGGACGCATTTGATGTCAAAAAAGGTTTTAGATAATGCGATGCGTTGCCATGCGATTTCTTCAACATCATTCTTCAAAAGATTGTTCAAAGGTCTAACGTCAACACCAGAGGCAAAATCTTTCAAAAGTCCGTCCAGCTACTGCAGACGACATTGACATAATTGGAAAAACACAGCGTGATATCTGTGGAGCGTTTGTGAGTCTTAAGACGGTGCGGTGGCCAGGAAGATGGGTCGAGCGGTTAACGAGGGCAGGACCAAGTTAATGCTGTCGACAAGAAAGGACTACCAAACATCGACGTCTTGGAGCAAACGTCAACATAGACAGATTTAACTTCGAGGTTGATAAGGACTTTATCTATACCTGGGATCAGCTATCAACTCAGACAACAACACCAGCGCTGAAATCAAACGAAGAATCACTCTTGCCAATCGCTGCTTCTTTGGACTTAGACGGCAATTGAGTAGTAAAGTCCTCTCTCGAGCAACTAAAGTGACACTCTACAAAACCCTCATCATCCCGGTTCAAGTGTTTGGTGAAGAGACATGGACCATGACAACATCCGATGAAAACGCTTTGGGCTGCTTTAAGAGAAAAATTCTTCGAGTGATTTTTGGTCCTGTCTGCATTAATGGAGAATGGAAACGAAGATTCAACCAAGAACTGTACGAGCTGTTCAGTGACACTGACCATGCCAGAAAAGTTAAGGTCCAACGACTTAGATGGTTGGGTCATGTTGATCGAATGGAAAATAATGCTCCAGCTCGTAGAGTCTTCGAATCCAACCTGGAAGGACGTAGCTTAAGAGGAAGACTGCGACTCAGCTGGAGCACACAGGTGGTACAGGACCTGAACCAACTTGGCGTGCGAAACTGAAGACAGCTAGCTAGGGACCGAGCTGGCTGGAGACGTTTGTTGGATGAGGCCCTGGTTCGACCTGGACTGTAGCGCCACCATGACGGACATGTATAGCTCTTCGAATCCAACCCGGAAGGACGTCGCAGAAGAGGAAGACCGCGACTCCGGTGGAGCACACAGGTGGTACAGAACCTGAACCAACTTGGCGTGCGAAACTGGAGACAGCTAGTTTGGGACCGAGCTGGCTTGAGGCGTTTGTTGGATGAGGCCCTGGTCCGACCTGGACTGTAGCGCCACCATGACGGACATGTACAGGTAATGGAAAACAATGTTCCGGCTCGTAGAGTCTTCGAATACAACCTGGAAGGACGTCGCTGAAGAGGAAGACTGCGACTCCGGTGGAGCACACTGGTGGTACAGGACCTGAACCAACATGGCGTGCGAAACTGAAGACAGCTAGCTAGGGACCGAGCTGGCTGGCGAATATTGTAGGGTGAGGCTCTGGTCCGACCTGTACTGTAGTTAGTAAGGAATAAACTGAAAAGATTTAAGTTATTATAAATGGGTATTTTCGGTATAATCGAAGTGGAACACTAACGCCAATTAAAGTGATAAAATCAGAACTTTCGGTAAGATTAAGGGAAAAGTAAAGAATCGAATCGACCCTTAGAAGTTTCCTGCAATTTTATTTACTAGAAAAAAAGGTTAAAAACATGTTTTTGCATTGCATTTCGACCTCTGATATTGTAAATCTAATACTTCATTGTCTCAAAACAGAATAGACTACACTTCCTGAACATTTTTTCTTTTCTACCACACCACACCTCACGTGTTCTTTAAATAAATACCTTTAATGAAGTGTAAGCTAAAAGAGTAATAACTAAACTTCCTGAGGGATACTTTTCTGCCACAATGATATGATCACATACTAATACCAGGGCCAGGAGAGATAATTTGAAAACAAGTTCCTGGGAATTCAATAGAAGACCTTACATTTTAGTATGGGTGTTTATTTGATGCGAGTTTTGATTGGTGTATGAGTATAGACGGAATGAAATAAATAATAGGTCCGTTCCTTTACTTTTTCAAGTAGCTTCAAGTAAACTGTCAATTTTGCAGGAGTGGGGATGAAGTCTCTCAGAAAATGTCAAAGTTACGAAAAATTAAAGGAAAGCTTTTGTAGCAAGTTTTACTTCTAATTCAATAAATTGTTTCGCTGACGATAGTACCCTAAGCTTTTCATATTCATTTCCAGACTCACATCCCTCCTCTCCGTATGTGGAACTGGAATGGCAAAATATGACAAGCTCATTAAACTCTGACTTAAACAGCATTGTACAATGGGGAATTAAAAACAGCGTTGAGTTTCATGCTTCGAAAACTCAATGCTGTCTGGTATCGTTGAAACGAGATACCCCCTTGTCACTGTCCATGAGTGGAACTTGCATCAATGAGACCGAACATCTCGATATTCTCGGTATGTGCATCACTACCCACCTCTTGTGGACCGAGCACATACACGATGTCGCCAAAAATACCGCAAGATGTTTGGGTTTCTTAAGACGGTGCAAGACATTTTTCTCCCCGTCTTATCTGGCTATTATCTAGTTAGTTCGTTAAGGTGGCGCTACAGTCCGTTGTGGACTTGGGCCTCAATCAACAGTCTCCGCTCGCCAGCTCGGTCCCTACCTAGCAGTCTCCAGTTTTGCACTCCAAGTTGATTGAGGTCCTCTTCTACTTGAGTGCGCCACCTGAGTCGCGGTCTTCTTCTCCTCCTACGTCCCTCTTGAATAGTGTCGAAAGCTTTCCGGGCCGGAGCATTGGTGTCCATTCGCTCTAAATGACCGAGCCATCTGAGCTTTTCCACTCAATTGCTTTTTTAGCCAAAGAAACAGCGATTTAGCAAGAGTTATTCTTCGTCTGATCGATTTGGAGTTCATAGGTCTTCTCCAGGATCTGCCGCAACGTGAAAATTTGGTCGATGGCTGACTTTCCTGGCCTGAGGCTACATTGATAAGGACCAATCAGATTGTTGACGAAAGGCTTCAGACGTTCACATATTACGGCAGAGAGGATCTTGTAAGCGATGTTCAGTAGACTTAACTTAAGAAGTTCCCCTTTTTCAGGATCGGGCAAACAATGCTGAGGTTCCATTCATCGGGCATGCATTCCTCTGACCATATCTTGCAGATGATTAGTAGCTTGTTCCTATCTAGCTCGGTGTACATTGGTCTTAAATTCTTGAACATTGTAATGACTGGGAAAGACAGTGTGGAAGAGAGTTCCACATTCGCGTAGTACGGCTAAAAAATAGTTCTCTATATTTGAGAGTACGACCGAAATTGGGCTCGAAGGTAAACTGATGGGCATTCCTAGAAGCGTGAGTATTGCGGGCGAATTGTTTGAGGGGAGGAATGCAACTGGCTATTTCACTAGAGCAATTACCGTAAAAGTAGCGATAAAACAAGGTGAGACACGCTACGTTACGACGCACGGTGGTCTAAAGGAGTGAATGCGTCGTGATCCTCTCTATCACCAATCATTCTTATAGCTCTTTTTTGTATACCATCCAAGAGGCTTAAGTAAGTTACTGGAGCACCAGCCCAAAAATGGGAATTGTACTCAAGCTTCGGACGAATATAAGTCTTGTAGATAACAGCCAGATCAGAAGGGGAGAAAAATTTCTTGCATCGTCTTAAGAAACCCAAACATCTTACGGCATTTTTGGCGACATCGCGTATCTCGAGATTTTCGGTCTCATTGATGCATGTGCCACTCATGGACATAGGCAAGGGGGGTATGTCTCGCTTCAACGATACAAAACAGCATTGAGCTTTCGAAGCATTAATATCTACACGGGGATGTGAGTATAAAAACGAATATGAAAAGCAAAGGGTACTATCGTCAGCGAAACAATTAATCGGATTAGAATAAAAATGATAAAGAGGGTCGGATACAAAACAGAGCCTTGGGGGACACCAGCATTTATTTTGTTTCAGATTTGAAGCCGTCCAATACAACTTGTATTAAACGGTTCGAAAGAAAGTTTCTAATCCAACGAAGAAGGGATTCATCATTACCGAAAGCACGGATTTTCGATAAAAGAGCAAGATGCCAGACTTTATCAAATGCCTTTGAAATATCAAGTGCAACAATCTTACTTTCTCCAAAACGATTTGTTCCACTGTTCGGTACTTTCAAGTATAGAGAATCGTTCTTAAGCCGTACTACACGAATATGGAACTCTCTTTCACACTCTGTCTTTCCCGGATCATTGCAGTGTTCAGGAATTTAAGACCTCCTCTCCAACCCCTTCCTTCTTTCCTAAAGCACTCACTGTGTCTATGGCATAATAAGGGTATAAAGAAACCCCTTGAGTGTGTGTTTATTATTAAAAAATATATTTATAAAATGATATTAAATTTCTACACAAAGAGGAGGCACATATATTCGAGACAAACCGCAGTTGAAAGTGCAGAGACAAGAAAAAAAGAAAGATCATTCGGGATTCTGAAGTTTCCTATTATTTTTATCTATTCAGTAACGTCAAAATACTACAACGTTAACCTTTCCCTCTAAAATAATGCTATCCAAGTCCAGTTTGAACTTGAATGGTATATCTTGGAGATACATCTGGAAACTGAGCGAGCTCTTCATCCGAGGGGAACCTACCCTTTGTTCAGTTCACTATTAAATTTAGCATCGCGCTATATAGAGAACGTGAGGGAGATATAAAGCGATCTGTTGATATAGATAATAATATGAACACAACCGATCTGTGTTTAATACTCCAAAGACCTGTAATGTCAGATCAATGAACCGACATTAATATACGCTTTTCCTATTGAATATAGTCCCCTACCTGAAGTTCTTAACTTCACAACTGGAATGATGGGTACCTACCTATCTACATTCACGCAGGTAGATATGTGAACCGCATCGTAGCCTTACGTCCTTAAGATTTATCGTGTTGCTTTAATGCTTAGTTATTTTCCCATTCTGTCTGACAGAAAAAAAAAAAATCTTATGGAGAAGTTGATTGAGTTATAAACGCTGACCACAAATTGATTCATCTCATCTCGAATCTCAGTCTTGTTCCTCATTAGGGTTCTTCTCTTTCTACACGCCTTCTGCGCTTCAGCGCTCTCTCCACCACACCAACACTCAACAGCACACCAGCTCTCTCCAGTCTCCACAATAATGCTATTACTCTCACCTAAATTTTTGATATTTGTATAACGTTAACACTAACTTAACTAAGTAGCCCATTTACGAACAGCTTTGGTGGACCAACGTCAAGCTCCTCCTCCTACCATAAAAAAAAAAAAAAACAAAACAAAA
Source organism: Sphaerophoria rueppellii (assembly GCA_920937365.1). Taxonomy (NCBI): domain Eukaryota; kingdom Metazoa; phylum Arthropoda; class Insecta; order Diptera; family Syrphidae; genus Sphaerophoria; species Sphaerophoria rueppellii. Next base: position 4,710,255 of record CAKKXW010000006.1, on the reverse strand, counting down.
AGTAGGAAGGAAGGTTTAACTATTGAAATGTAACCAACTTCGAGCGAACATCTTTTCCTGCCTTTTAAATCCTGAAGATTATGCAGTAAATTGCGTAAAATTATTGCGAAAGTTTTTAATTGTCAATCTGGAAAAAAATAATTCTCTTCTTTTTAGAATCCGAAATGTCACTTTTGTCCAATTTAACGCATGCGAATGTTTTTTTTTTTTAAACTTCCAGATTGCCGATCGCCATCATAATTTGCTGAAACTGTTAGGTTTTGTTTACCTTTAAAGCGCGATCTACACAGTTTAAATGCTTGTCAAGCACGTGCAATTGTATTTGTGAACAAATATACGTAGGTATAGAACGGGTGTATGCTTGCAGCATAATCAAGCATTTGAATTGTGCATAACTCGCTTAAGACATCAACCGAACTGGATGCGTTCGTCGAAGCATTAAAAAAAAAAAAAACAAAATGGGTGTTAACATGTGGCCAGTAAACAAGTGAACTACCTACGCAGTAAACATGTCCATGCTCAAAACAGATGCAAAATTAACTACAGAAAAACACTAACAGCAACTGACACACACACACACCTATCTATCGAAACATATGTTAAAGCTATAATATGGTGCTGTGTTGCCGAATATACATACGTATACGTACCTATGCCTGTACAAAAGAATTAAATTAAGTGCGCTCGGATTCGGAATAAAAACGACACTACAGTAGCTGAAGTTAATACAAAAATAGAACCATTTGGACAAAAAACAATAAGGCGATAAGAAAACAAAACTTAATACGGCTGCCGAGCTGTCCTGTGGTGTCAGACTTTTTCATCACAATTTACCCAAATCGACGATTTGAAATATCCCATATTTTATCCGCAGAGGCAGGGGTTTATGAAAAGTTACTTATGCAACTTTCGCGGAAAATTTCTTTAATAAAAAAGAGGAATCATATCCATCCATACGGCATACACTAGTCAAAACAATTAACGGAACACTTGAAAAGAAACTCAAAAAATGAGTGGTTCTAACCTCTATAAAACTTTTTATTTCATTTAAATCCGACTTTTTTCTGCTGAGATACAACCTTATAAAGAACCACTCAATTTTTGAGTTTTTTTTTTTTTTTCAAGTGGTCCTTTAATTGTTTTGACGAGTGTAATAATAGTGCTCCAAAGAGCACTGGGCAAAAAAGCATAATCGCTTCATTAACATCTAGAAAATTAAGTAAAGAACTATTCACATGAGCACGAGCAACGAATGAACGAAAATTCGTCGATTTTGACATTTCTTCATCAGGGTTTTTAATTCGTCGCGAATGAACAGCCAAAAAAGAAAGGGCTCCTAGGAGAACCGTTTGGCAGTACGAAAAAGCCGACTGGGACGGTCTCAATAACTTTTTTAGGATCTTTAACTGGTCACTATGCTTCCTCGATAGTGACGAAGATTCCAGAGCGGATATGCTCACAAGTTTAATTCTTCTGGGAATGAGAACTTTTATCCCGAACAGGGTTAAAAGCTTGGGACCTAAAGACAACGCATAGTTTGATATGAGCTGTAAAGAGGTTATCAGGGTTAAAGAGGTAAGTTTCCGTTGTTGCAAAGCCAACGCCACTGAGGAAAACCGGAAAAAGTTTCAGCAAGCCAGGAAGGGCTGCCATCGCCATGTCCATATTCGCCGGACCAAATGTTTACATGACCAAAGATTAAGGCAAAAAATACTGCAGTGTCTCTAGGGCAGTAAGAATTTTTAGTCATTTGTTAAAAATATGAAGAATTCTTCTTCTTCCTCGGTCCCTACGCTCATTGATAATGACACTCCAGTTGTAAACTCTCTTGCGAAAGCTTACCTCTTTGCTAGGCAGTTCGCCACCAGCCCTTCGCTGCCAGATAGTGTCATGACTCCGCCTGTTTTTGAGCGTGTCAATGATTCCATGAGACAAATCTTCTTTCGCACTCATGCTGTGGCGAGAATCCTAAAGGATCTCAACATACATAAATCCGCTGGTCCGGATGGTATCCTCGCTATTATCCTGAAGAGGTGTTCTTCCACGCTGGCAAAACCCTTGCGTAAGCTTCTTCATCTATCGTATTCCTCTGGACTCGTTGCGAGCAGTTGGAAAACAACATTTGTCCAGCCTAAACACAAAAAAGGCGAATCCTCTTCTCCCTCCAATTATCGTCCGAATGCACTTGCGTCCCTTCTACCTAAGGTCATGGAAACGCTAATAAACTATCAGCTCAAGAAATATCTCGAAGACCGAAAGCTTCTTAATGACCGGCAGTACGGCTTTCGCAGCAACAGGTCCACTGGTGACCTGATGGTTTATTTCACCGAACAGTGGAACAAAACCTTACATCGTTTTGGAGAAAGTTAGATTGTTGCACTTGATACTTCAAAGGCATTTGATAAAGTCTGGCATATTGCTCTTTTATCGAAAATGCGTGCTTTCGGTATCGATGAATCCCTTCTTCGTTGGATTAGAAAATTTCTTTCGAACCGTTCAATACAAGTTGTACTGGACGGGTTGAAGTCTGGAACTCACAAAATAAATGCTGGTATCCCCCAGGGTCACTTAACTTAGTGATTGAGTGTGTTGATGTTGACTCTTAAGCACTATTCACATGAGCACGACAAACGAACAACGAATGAATAAAAAAAGTGATTTTAGATACGTTAGATACGGAAGCGAGTTACACATTCGCGTAGTACGGCTAAAGAACGATTCTCTTCCTGGGTTAAAAATGGTGCCAGCTCCAAATATAACAGCAGCCCACAAACGGAAAAGATTGTAATTTGCCCGCCAAAACATAAATCGGGGTTGGAAAACCGTAAGTCACTTTCTATTAATCTACACTAAAATCTCGTTATTCCAAATGGCATACTGGAATGAATGTTTCTTATTAGGTCATTTTTAGTGATGAAAAAAAGTTAAATCTCGATGGACCAGATGGTTTAAGCGGATATTGGCACAATTTGAGGAAAAGAAAAAGTTTTTTTCCAAGAGGAACTTTGTTGGTGGCAGCTGTATGGTTTGGGGGGCCTTCTGCGAGCGTGGTAAGGTTGCACTTGCCTTCACCTCTACCAGAATGAACAGTCCTACTACACTTCGGTCCTTGAGAAGAATTTGGAACCTTATTTAAGACAATTTCGCCGAGTTCAGCATGTGTTCCAGCAAGATAATGCCCCAATTCATCTAAGTCGTCAAAGTTTGGATTTGTTCGAATCGAAAAACATTAATTTGATGGAGTGGCCGTCACATTCTCCAGATTGCAACCGCATCGAAAATCTTTGGGGAATTTTAACTCGCAAAATGTATGCCCATAATAAGCAATTTGCTAGTGTTGCTGAGCTGAGAGAGGCAGTTGTGACAGAATGGAATGCTTTAGACGACTCCATATTGAAAAATTTAGTTAAAAGTATGCCAAAAAGAATTCTAAGATTGGTGGAAAATAGAGGCAACAAAATTGCATATTAATTTTTTGTTAAAAATGAACTTAAAAACAAAGAAAAAACAAAAAACAATAAATGCGGTTATATTTTTGCAATATATTAAAATCTGGTTTTAATTTTTAAACACCAGGAGAGGAAATAACGGTACTTTATTTTCTTCTCAATTTGCTTGATCAGTGACGCAACTCAATAAAAAAATAGTAAGGACTCAGTCCTATTGTAGGTTTTCTTATAAATGCATTTTTGAGGGTGCGGTTATACTTATGCAAGGCACTGTATCTGGGGGTTTTCAGTTTGCTGATATAATTTATCAAAGTCTCTACTTTATGCAGATAATCTAGTGAACTTATCAGACAATCCACATACTCTACAGCTCCAGACAAACAAGCTTAATTTGGGGTCTCCATTGTACATTTCAGATGTCAGGACTATCGGCCTGTCATCAGATAATCCAATGGAGACCAACAATCCAACATCCAGTCCATGATCCGGTCATCGCAGTTTGGATTTTTCGAGCGGATCAAAATCCTGCCATCAATTTGACATTTGTGTTGTATTTAGTGGTGAGCGTCCATTTTCCACAGTCTTTTTGACATTCAAATTTCATTTGGTTTAAATTGTCGTCGAGTGCGGTCATATACCTACATATTTCTTATATAAAGTACTTCTTAACCAGCATTAATTTTTTTAAAAGGGCTAATTTTTGTTTATTCAAAGGCATTTCATTTAATATAATTTGTTTGAAACAACTACCGACGCAAAAGGTAAATCAACAAAAAAAAATAAACATCAAATTAACCGTTGGGTCAAATGTGACATTTGAGGTTTCTCATGGCAAGACATAATATGCCCAGTCAAAAAAAAAACACTGGATTGCGGATGAGAAGTTGGATTGGATTTTACTCTTGTGGAGCCTCAGGGTAAACAGTTTTGCAATCAATGGGATCTCAAAATCGAAAATAATGGTTTCCAGATCTCGAAAATGGTCTATTGGCTAAAGTCGGTACTGGACTTTGAATGGTGAAATAATAAAAGTCGTAAGCGAATATAAACCTTAGAAATACTATGACAACAACCTCAACATTCATAGCCATTTCAAAGCAAAAACAAATGCTGCATAATCCGTAATAAATACAGCTCCTTGCCAATAATCTCATCGATCCGGTCTCTAAATTCAAAGTCTTCAACGCCACTTGTTTTTGCTATGATAATGAATGAAGCTGCTCCATCAAGGTTGGTTGGTTGGCGTCAGATCGAGGATTTTGAGAGAGCCAACAGCAGGAATGAAGTTCGGAGCTGGCTCAAGGTCATCGAGCAAGAACCGACACCTGCAGAGATAAACAAGGGAACATAATGGTAGAATAGCAGTCAATGCTGGGGAATTGGAAAGACAACTTCTGTAGATTGTATAACGGCAACGACGAACAAAAGACCGCCTTTCATCGGACACGATGATCGCCAACAATTCCGTGAACCCGACCTAGAAAAAGTCAAAATGGTAATATCACGTCTGAAATCCAATAGAGCCGCTGGAGCAGACGGTCTAGCTGCCGAGCTGTTTAAAACAGCAGGCGACGAGCTAGATAGGTGCATGCACCAAATCATCTTTAAGACATGATCAGGAAAATGCATGCCCGATAAATGGAACCTCAGCATTGTTTGCCCAATACTGAAAAAGGGAGAACCAACTACAGAGGAATCAGTCTACTTAACTTACTCTCTGCCGTAATATGTGAATGTCAACAATCTGATTGGTCCTTATCAATTTGGCTTCAGGCCAGGAAAGTCAACCATCATCACGTTGCGGCAGATCCTTGAAAAGACCTATGAACTCCAAATCGATACCCACCACCTTTCCATCGATTTTAAGGCCGCGTATGACAGCATCTTCAGAGACGAACTATATAAAGCTATGTCTAGTTTTGGCATCCTTGCCAAGCTCGTTCGCTTGTGCAAAATGACGATGGAGAACTCATGTTGCTCCATCAAGGTTGGCAACGAGCTGACGGATTCTTTCGACGTCAAAAAAGGATTCAGACGTGCGTCGTGCGTTTTCTTTAACATCGTTCTTGAGAAGATAGTGCAGAATTCCAACGTCAACACCAGAGGCACTATCTTCCATCTTATCGCGTACGCCGATGTAATTGATATAATGCGAAGAACACATCGTGATGTCAATGGCGCCTTTATGAGAATTGAAACAGAAGCGACAAAAATGGGTTAAGCGGTAAATGAGGGAAAAACGAAGTATATGCTATCTTCGAGCGAAGAAGGACACCCAACACCGATGACGGCTCGGACAGTATCACAAAAGACGCATACAACTTCGAGGTAGTAGAGGAGCTTGTCTACCTAGGCTCCGCTATAAACACGGGCAATGAAACCAGCGCCGAGTTCAGACGAAGAATAACTCTTGCTAATCGCTGTTTCTTTGGGCTAGGAAAGCAATTGAGTGGAAAAGCCCTCTCTCGAGCAACTAAGTAAAAACTGTACAACACACTCATCATCCCAGTCCTGCTGTATGGTGCGGAAGTATGGACCTTGACAAAATCGGATGAAAGTGCGCTAGGCTGTTTCGAGAGGAAAGTTCTTCGGGTCATCATTGGCCCCGTGTGTGCATTGAAGGTGAATGGCGAAAAAGATATAACAGCGAACTTTACGGGTTGTACAACGACATGAACCTAGCCAGAAGGGTCAAGGTCCAGAGACTCAGATGGCTGGGTCATTTTGAGCGGATGGACACCAATGCTCCGGCCCGGAAAGCCTTCGACACTATTCCCCAGGGACGGAGAGGAATACTGCAACACAGGTGGCGCACTCAAGTGGAAGAGGACCTCAGTCAACTTGGAGCGCAAAACTGGAGACAGCTAGCTAAGGACTCAGCTGGCTGGCGGAGACTGTTGATTGAGGCCCAAGTCCACAACGGACTGTAGCGCCATCTTAAGTAAATAATTAAATGTAAATTAACTATTGGCGTTTTTCTTTTTCACCTCTGAGCAGTTCAGATCACATTACAGAGCTGTCAAAAAAAAATCTTTGTTTCTTCCTTAGCTCAGATATATCGGAGCTAAATATTTTAATGCTCTGAGCTCAATCTATTTGCTCAGGATAAGGTGATCGAAAAAATAGAGCAGATAGACAAAAACAGACAAAACAAAAACAAACATAAAATTAAAAACGGATTCCTAATACTGTCGCGCGTCTGTTGGGACAAGTAGAAAATAACATTTCAGTGCTCAGGTTTGTTTCTTTATTAAATCGGAGGACATTGGATATGATCTGCTCAGAGCTTCGCTTTGACACATCCGTGATCTGATCAGAGGTACAAAAAGAAAAATGCCATAAATGAAATATATCATTTTTTTCTTAAATATTTGTTTTTAATTTTTTTGTTAATATATATTTTCTATGATATATGATATTTCTATAAGGCACTGTGAGATAGCAAACTACCTTATTCTAAGATCTTTCTCTGTAATTCCTTTGTAATTCAAACCAAGAAATCCCATTCAAGATAAAAAAAAATAGACATCCCAGATCGTTTATAGCCTCTCGGTCTGTCGCCTGCTATCGTCTATCACTCGTCGTCGGTCGTCGTCATCGTCTTCGTCGTCCTCATCATCATTGCCGTTTACAATTTCTGGATACAGACAGAGAGCAAAAAAGAGATATCTGAATTCTATGGAAAAAACTGCGAGTGTGTTCGATTATGTATACTACTTGAGAATTGAGATACGAAACCTACCGATCTCGCAACGACGATCTGTGATTGAAAGTCTTAAGACGTACCAAAGCTAGCATGGGCACGGCACGGCATGACCAACCAGTATAAAAGGTCGTTGGTTTTTATGTATGTGGTGCTGATGTGTTGTTGGTATTGGTAGTTGTGATGGCTTTATTGTATTTCAATATACCAATTTGGTACTTTTACATGTGTTAACATTTTTTTGTTTGTTTGTTTGTTTTTTTTTTTTTTTCTTATGAGAAGAAAAATAATGCAAGAGTAGTAGTGTGATCATATGCAATGTCCATTAAAAGTGATAAGCCAGAAAGAGAGTGTTGAAAATAAATGTCGCTGTTGTGTTGCTCTGGCTGGCAAGATTGCCGCCCGCTGCTGTCTTAGCCCCGTTGCCGTTGGTGGAGTCTGTATTAGTATTGTACCGAAGTCCAACCGGTTAAGGGTTAGGACAACTATTTTTTAACATCTTTATCTGGCTGTTTTTTTTTTTATTATTATTGTTGTTGTTTTTTGTCTTTTCAAAACACATTTTGTATATTTTCTTGTGCTCTGTTTTACCTTCAAGCAGCTTATGATTCTAGGACGACGCAAAACTGAATACCGAATAGCTTGCCTTATTATTTTTATGATAAAGCCGACAAAAATAATGTGTTCGGGTTCGCTATCTGTTCCAATCGAAATTATAATAAAAGATGTGTAGGTTATTCATCAAATGTGTCGTCGAAACCGTTGGTAAAAAGTCAATTACGAATCAAAGAAACGCAATTACATTAACGGATTTTTTTGTTCAAAATAAAATTTCAAGTTTTCTAAAGTGATATCGAAAAAGAAATTCGGTAGAGTTCACCCCCGATACAATATTTCCCCAAAATTTTCCGGTTTAAGCACGTCACTAAAAGTTTAATTTTTGTGTTCTCCCTAATAAAGTAATTCAACACAACCAAATGAGTCTTTTATGACAAAGTGATCGATCTTCATACCCTGTGTCATAGATTTCCAATGTGAATTTGCCGACGGTAAAAGTGAACAAATAAAATAATTAAGGATAACTTCCCTCCAATAGAAGCGGCGCTCAACATCTGCAATTCGGATGTAAAAAGATCAAAACAATGATATGGAAAAATTGCCAACATACTAAAATTACCAACAACTGATTTCAAGGAATAACACACAAAATTAACTTCAAGACACAGCCAGCAGTTATAATGGATGCATATACTCTACCAACTTATTTTCCGTTGGCGTAAGTATCTAAGTTAGTTTACATTTTGCAAAATTGAAAAGATTTTAGTATGATCCTAGCTTAAAATGACGTTCGAGTCATGTCTGTAATGTCATTTTAAGCTACAACGACATTGAACTTGGTCACAAGCGGACTATTGCGCCATTGAGTTTAATTGGACTCCTAGAAGAAATAGAAAATTAGTGCATTGAAAATAGTTAAGTATAAGAAATCGCAAAATTGTTTGATGTTAGGTTAAAAGTTCAAGAGAACACGCAATGAATAGCAATTACCTCTGAGCAGATCAGATCAAACCACGGATGTAGCAGATCACATTCAATGTCCTCCGATTTAATAAAGAAACAAACCTGAGAACTCAAATGTAATTTTTTACTTGTTACATTAGACGCGCGACTGTCTTGGGAATCAATTTTTAATTTTATGTTTGTTTTTGTCTGTAAAGTCCGAAAAAAGCAAGTGAAGTTGTCTTCGCTCAGCTATCTGAAAGGTGTTTTTGTACGCTGGCGCAAAACCCCTGCATAAGCTTTTCCATCTATCCTATTCTTCTGGGCTCTTTCCGAGCAGTTGAAAAACAGCATTTGTCCAGCCAATCCCAAAAAAAGGCGAATCTTCTTCTCCATCCAATTATCGTCCGTTTGCACTTACGTCCCTTCTTTCAAAGGTCATGGAAACGCTGATAAACTATCAGCTCAAGAAATATCTCGAAGACCGAAAGCTTCTTAATGACCCGCAGTACGGCTTTCGCAGCAACAGGTCCACTGGTGATTTGATGGTTTATCTCACCGAACAGCCGAACAAATCTTTACATCGATTTGGAGAAAGTATGATTGTTGCACTTTGACTGATGCGTTCTTTCGATATCGATGACTTCCTTCTTCGTTGGATTAGAAATTTTCTTTCGAAACGTTCAACACAAGTTGTGTTGGACGGATTCAAGTATGAAACCCACAGTATAAATTCTGGTGTCCCCCAGGGCTCCGTTTTGTCTCCGACCTTCTTCCTCGTTTTCATTAATGATCTCTTGTCTGTTACTTCTCATCCAATAAATTGTTTCGCTGACGATAGAACCCTTAGCTTTTCTTATTCGTTTCCAGGCTCACAACTCTCCTCTTCAGATGTGGAACTGCAACGGCAAAATATGACAAGCTCATTAAACTCTGACTTAAAGAGCATTGTCCAATGGGGAATAAAAAACCATGTAGAGTGTAATGCTTCGAAAACTCAATGCTGTCTGGTATCGTTGAGAAAGAGATATATCTCCCCTGCCACTGTCCATGAGTGGCACTTGCATCAATGAGACCGAACATCTCAAAATTCTCGGAATGTGCATCACTGATCACCTCTTGTGGACCGAGCACATACGCGATGTCGCCAAAAATGCCGCAAGATTTTTGGGTTTCGTAAGACGATGCAAGAAATTTTTCTCCCCGTCTGATCTGGCTGTTATCTATAAAACCTATATCCGTCCAAAGCTTGAGTACAATTCACATCTCTGTTCTGGTGCTCCAGTTACTTACTTAAGCCTCTTGGATGGTATGCAAAAAAGAGAGAATGATTGGTGATAGAGAGATCACTGACGCATTCACCTCTTTAGACCACCCGTAGCGTGTCTGTCCTTGTTCTATCGCTACTTTCACGGTAATTGCTCCAGTGAAATAGCCAGTTGCATTCCTCCCCTCAAACAATTCGCCCGTTATACTCGCGCTTCTAGGAATGCTCATCAGTTTACCTTCGAGCCCAATTTCTGACGTACTCTTCAGTATAAAGAACCATTTTTTAGCCGTACTACGCGAATGTGGAACTCTCTTCCACACTGTCTTTCACAGTCATTACAATGTTCAAGAATTTAAGACCAATGTACACCTCCTTTTCAACCCCTTCTCTTCTTTCTAAAGCACTCACTGTGTCTCTGGCACTCTGGCTTGCCTACAAGCTAGGGGAGCAGGTTAGCTGTAAGAGTATGCGTGTAATACAAACTTAAAGACACAGGTTAGCTGTAAGAGTATGCGTTTTATTGTAATAATGATACAATTGCCTACATAATAAAGCAAGTTTGCTGCAAGAGTATGTGTGTATGAAAAAAAATAACTTTTGCGGTATTTGGAGGGTAAAACGTAGGTAGGTTTCCAATCTTGTTATGAAGTGATCACTGTATCACACTTAAATTGTTCATTAGCGGACTATAATTTTGCGCCAATGTATTTAATATATTCGCCTGACGTTTACGAGTTCAGCTATAGGAATTCAATGCTTGCTATCACAATGACGCTTCGACCTCACGTTTCGTACGTAACGTGACTGCAAACGGAAGCTCTAGTTCAAATATGCTGAACTTTTGCTTGGTCTGACAGCTCAACAGCTGTTTAAGAGAAAAGTACACACACAGATTTTGGAGCAGCGTTACCACTTAAAAAAAATGATTCGAAGTAGATTTGGGAATACAGCGAAGAAGATTGATAAAAAGGGAAGTAGATTTAAAATGTGTTGTGTATATTATATTGGCCTTGGATACATTGACGCACATAGGGACAGACAGTTTTTATCAAAAGTTCATATAGAATTGTATCCGAATTGTGTTAATATTTTCGATTTAATTTTGACACTACATGATGGATAAAATGTGTTAATATTAACAAAAAATACTAAATTCAACTAACATTTTAACGCAAGTCCTGTATATTTTCCTGAAAATATGATGAAGGCGTGCGAGTTTTCACTATAAACTGTAGGCATTATATCTTAATAAGTTAATCGCAGGGGATTTTAGAAATATGAAATAAAATCGAATTACTTTTTTTCGAGTAAAGCAGATTTTAAGAAATTCCTGATGGTGCAAATTAGAAAGTAGATTTTCGAAGTTTTTCAAAAATCAAAAAGAGTAAAGTGGCAAAGCTGTTTTGGAGGGATGATGATGTGATGGAGGGAGAACTGTCATTCAAAGCCAACGCAAAGCGGGTGCATCGTAACGCAGACGAAGCTGAAGCTGAAGCGTCTTTGTGTTTTAGCCTTTAAGGCCCAGTGCACAGGCGCGAACTTTTTTGTGTGCACACTTGCGTCATTTTACCGCAGGTTTCAATCTGTTGTTTGGTGTTTTGTCTGTCAAACATTGAGGTTTACAAGAAGAAAATAATTATTTTCGCGTACCTGGTGCATAATAATTTGAGTGCATTTGGCTCAGATTTCTAACTTCCAAAACTGAATTGAAGATAAATGTATTTAATAAACAAATATAAATAATTTGAGGCCGAGGAATCACTTCTTTCTATTTTTAATTAATTTTTAAACTTTCTATTTTTCATATGAAAACACGAGGAAAAGAACACGGTGGATGTATTTTGACAGTTCTTCCAAACACAAACACATAGTAATGTCAATGTGTATTATTTTCTTCTGTTAAGTGCGTAGTGTATTATTGGTACTTTTGGGGAATTTTTGTTATTTTGCTAAGTTTTTAAAGCAAAATGTCATTTCTTGAGGTTATATCAGGTCAGTTCCACCTAACAACATCTCACTGAGATCTCAGAGATCTCTGAGATTTTTTAGGTGGAATAAAAAATCCCAGCTGAGAATTGAGATTTTTTTCTGAGATTTCTGAGATGAAAATTTTTTGGATTCGATTTCTCACTCAGCTATTTTGACGTGACTGACATATGCACAACAACAATTTGTAAGATAACCATTTTATCTCAATGAAGTGTTAGAATTTTGTTCCACCAAATGATTTTGCCTCAGTCAAAGTGACATTGAGGTCTCAGTGAGATGTTGTTAGGTGGAACTGGCCTATTAAAATTAATGAATTTTTGTTTAATTTTTTCTGAATATATACCCGTTGTCGTTGTCGGGCCGCTCGCGTATCTAGTGTCGTGCATTCTACATCGAGGGTAAAAATTCTTTAGCGGCGAGGCCGCCGCATATACTTTCTGTTTGCTACACAAAGCTGATAGTGTAAATTCAGTAAACAGAAATGTAACAAAAATAAGTCGAGTACAAAAAAATCCCACCACCGAGTACTGGATGTAGAGTAATGATACAGTTTTAAAGTATAGAAAGTTGTTCATTTTCCGAGGTTAGGTTTGGTTAGGTTAAAGTGGCTGTGGATACAGAATCCACACACTAAGGCCAAAAGAAAAGGCCCATTGTGATACCACATGAATATGGAGAATTACTTCTTACTAGTCGAACCATTTTGAGCTTTTTATAAGGCGAAGAAGATATTTGATATCCTTATTAGCTAGTTCACTGGGATTATCATAAAAGTACTCTCCCTGATGAAGTTTGCGTCTTAGGGGAAAGAGCAGGGCAAGTGCAGAGAAGGTGAGAGATTGTTTCCTCTTCTTCCTCGTCCATACAACTCCTGCAGAAGTCATTTAAGGCTACACCAAGTCGTGTTTTGTGTCTGCCTATAAGACAGTGTCCCGTATTAGGGAGCTAATGTGAAGTCTGCTTTGAGATAACAAGTCTTTCGAGCGCTTTAGGTCCAGTGAAGGCCAAATGAGTTTTGTGGCTGCGCACGTTGGTAAATTGTGCCACCTAGAGTTCGTTATCTTTAAGGCTGTTTCTTTTTGCAGAAGTTTACATGTAGCTATCGGTATACCTATGTTCTCCCTTTCAGGTGAAATAGGTATGACGGTTCCATTTTTAGCGAGTTCATCGGCTCTACAATTTCCTGTGATGTCTCTGTGGCCTGGCAACCAACAGAGGTGAATGTTAAATTGCTGCGCCATCTCCATAAGAGACGATCGACAATCGAGGGCTGTTTGAGATTTGGTTAAGACACCATCAAGAGATTTAATAGCAGCCTGACTGTCAGAGAAGATGCGGATATCCGAAGGAGCTTGGAAGACGCTACAATGATTAGGGAGGCGGAATGATATGCTTAGATTAAGCTTTTCTGATTACACACCACTACCAATTCCATCACTTGTCTTGGATCCATCTGTATAAAAGTGAATGCTTTTGTCATCCAGAAGTTTATTGTCTTCCCATTCATCTCTGAATGGAATGGATATATGGAAGTTCTTACCAAATTGGGGTTTTGGAATGGTGTAGTCTGTGTACTTTGGTATAGAACCGAAGAAGTTCAAAATGATGGAATGTCCCACATTATTGTTGGTCCATTGAAATGAGGCGTTGAGCCTTATAGCTGTACTCGCTGCCATTTGTTTGCTAAAAATTTCGAGGGGTGTCAGATGGAGGAGAGCGTCTAACGCCGCTGAGGGTGTGGTTCTCAATGCCCCGCTTATGAAGAGACATTCAGTGCGTTGGACTCTGCTGAGTTTGTCGCAGTGAGTGACTTTCTCCAGTGCAGTCCACCATACTGCAACCCCGTACATGAGTATTGGTCGGATGACCGATGTGTTAAGCCAATAGGTTAAGCGAGGTTGAAAACCCCATTTGCTTCCTATGGCTTGCTTGCAAAAGAAAAGAGCTACTGTAGCTTTCTTAAATCTTTCCTGAATATTAGGTTTCCAACTTAAATTTTTTGTCCAATATTAGACCGAGATATTTGGCTTCATTGGTAAAAATTATTGGTACACCTTGTATTGAAGGAGCTACAATTATTGGGATCTTGTATTTCCGTGTGAAAAGGACGAGGTCTGTTTTTCAGGGGTTAAGACTAAGTCCACAGTGATCAGACCATCTAGTGAGCATATATAGTGCGTTTTGGAGGAGGTCTCTCAGTGTATTAGGATGTTTTCCTGTGACGGCGATAGCAACATAATCGGCATACGCAATCACTCTGTAGCCTTCAATCTCGAGGGATATTAGCAGTTCGTTAACTACTATGTTCCACAGGAGAGGGGAGACAACACCACCTTGCGGAGTGCCTCTACTGAAATGCCCTGGTTACATTTCGGTGAATAGCGCAAACTCTTAAAATTGTTAAATAATATAAATAAAAGTAAATTTGTTTGAAAACATTTTTGTTTGATTAGTTTGATTAGTTGTTGTGTCAGTAGCTTAGTGGTTAGGTATGTTGGCTGCTAAGCAGAACGTCCGTCGTGGGTTCGAGTCCTACTCGTGCCACTAGTTTTTATTTCATCTTTCACTGGGCACTGCCTCTTGCGAAGAACTGACAAAACTTCCAAGAGTATCATCTGTCATGAAAAAGTGCTTCTCAACTTTGACGTTCGGAATCGGCGTTAAATTGTAGGCTCCCTCAATTCTTCACACGCACCTCGAGAATAGTTGATGAGAGTAAGCCACTAAGGCCTTGGCTCTTCAAGAGCTGTAACGCCACTCTATTTACTTTTTGATTAGTTAAAATGTGTATTAATTGAATAACACAGTTTGCATATCCGTTTTTGAGCAATTTTTGTTGAAATAAGAAAAATAAAAAGGCCTAAATCGGACACTCAAAAACAATTTTTGATCAATTTCCCGGGTTTTCCTCGTGGTAACATTTTATACCTGTTTGTTCTATAGAGATGCCTACCTCACTGTGAAAAAAAATTAAGGGCTCTTACAATTTTCAATGAGAATAGAACTTACGGAAAAATGACGCAAGTGTGCACTACTCCATATAGAACAATGTACTACAAAACGCAAATGCGATTTTGTTACTCTGCGATATCGCTGCAAGATCGCAGAAACTTTTGCAACATTTTACCGAAGAAATGGCGTTGCGATTTCGCAGCGACAAAAAACCCCGTGTGTGCAACCGGGCCCGATCCTAAGCACCAGTAAAAATTATGTTACAAACTTTGCTTTCAATTTAGAACACGGTCGTTTGGTATGGTTTACTTACTTACTTAAGGTGGCGCTACAGTCCGTTGTGGACTTGGGCCTCAACCAACAGTCTCCGCCAGCTAGCTCGGTCCTTAGCTAGTCGTCTCCAGTTTTGCACTCCAAGTTGATTGAGGTCCTCTTCCACTTGAGTGCGCCACCTGAGTCGCGGTCTTCCTCTCCTGCTACGTCCCTCGGGAATAGTGTCGAATGCTTTCCGGGCCGGAGCATTGGTGTCCATTCGCTCTAAATGACCGAGCCATCTGAGTCTCTGGACCTTGACCCTTCTGGCTAGGTCCATGTCGTTGTACAACCCGTAAAGTTCGCTGTTGTATCTTCTTCGTAGGTAGAAATACGACCACAAAATTCCATGGCACGTTGTAGTTTTCTTTTTCAAAATTGAAAAGTATAGAAACAATGAAGGCTGAATCACATAGACGCTTGAGCTTCAGCTTCGCCTGACGTTTACGAGTTCAACTATAGGAAATCAATGCTTGCTATCACAATGAAGCCTTGACCTTTGTATGTAGACTAGACTAGTACTACCAAGAATTGAATTTTTGAATTTTGCTGCTCTGCTTGGTTTGACAGCTCAAAAACAAGAACAAGACGACATTTCCCCACTGGAGAACAAAATGACAGGAACGAACACAGTAAGTAGGAGTGTGTAGGCTATAAATTATATTGCAATGATGCGAGTAAGAGAGTTAGGTTGCTTTTTTTTAGAAAACAACAAAATAATGCGCCAGAGGCGATCTCCAATGGCCGGCACGCTCTCCAGATTTGACTCCATGCGATTTCTTTTTATGGGGTTATTTGAAATCCCTGGTTTATGTCGATCGACCACGGACCATAGCACACCTCAAGAACAACATTCGCGACGCCATTGCCAACACACCGATTGATATGCTGCGAAGAGTGGATACGAATTTCAAAAATCGACTTCATCAGTGTATGCTGAATAACTGAAGTACTTTTTTTTATTGACCTTTCAAATAAGTAAGTTTCTCTGGGGCACCCTGTAGATGACTGTAGGATCATGCCAGGACCATGGTACTAGATTTCCAATCTTGGTAGTCCTAATCTAGTTCATATACAAAGGCATAGAGAATATATAATACCTAGAGTCGCGAACTTTTCCTCCCTTGCCGAAAACACCCTCAAAATTTTTCTGAGGTGAACTCTCACAATCCTCTCTTTTTTTCGTGTCCGTGAATCTGTGTAAGAGGTGAACTCTCACAATCTCCTCTTTTTTCGTGTCCGTGAACCTGTGTAAGAGGTGACAAAAGAGTGAGCACTCAGCCGTGACAAAATTTGTTTCCTGATGCACAAACCCCTTTGACAGACTTCCACCACAGCAAAAACGAGACTAAACGCACGACTTTTTTTTAAAGATTTATTAAGATTTTTGATACAAATATTGGTTAATTATAGTGCAATTATATGTTAAAAGTGCAAAGAAACAATATAACGTATTTATTTTTCATATTACATGCATTTTTTGTATGTTTAAGTTTTTTTTTTTGAAAATGCTGAGCTCAACGGAATCTTTTTTTCGAAATCTGAGCCCATGAAACCCACCTCGACTCCAACCTGAGCATTGTATCTAACTCAGTGCGAATGTATGGGTGCAATTTCTCATTTAAAAAGCATTGGAAAACTAACACATTCTAACTGGGTTAGTACAAAACGACCAAATTGCAGCTTGTAGGCAAAAAGAGAGCGAACACCCGAAGTCGTGACTCTAGGTATTATATATTCTCTATGTACAAAGGTCTCGACCTCAAGCCTAGTACCATAGAGAATATATAATACCTAGAGTCGCGACCTTTTCCTCCCTTGCCGAAAACACCCTCAAAATTTTCTGAGGTGAACTATCACAATCCTCTCTTTTTTTCGTGTCCGTGAATCTGTGTAAGAGGTGTGAATAATTAGAAACTGGAAATTGGTTCAAGATTAAAACACTTGTTTTCTAGTTGAGTGTTAACAATAGAATGAATTTATTTTAACTTAAATTATGGTCGAGGTGTGTATGAAAATTGAGAACCTGCGATGTGTTCGCATGCTATCGTGGGAACTGCACACTCAGCAAGTCAGTGTGCAGTCGACGACTTATTCAAATTTCGGCTGTGAACCTGTAAAATTAGGCGTTCACATCGCAGGTCTCATTACATTTAACTTGGACAACGGAAATTAAATTAAATTAGTAAAAATGAATATGATCTAGTTAAATAAGTAAAAATGAATATGATATAGTTCATTCGAGTTTGCACATACACCCCTCCTTGAAGGTTCCTAACCTTCAAACTATATAGTGGCTTGAAAACGAGAACCTCTTCTTCGATTGGGAATCTGGACTCGTTGTCTTTTGTATCGGCAAAAATACATAATCATTCCTATGACGATCGTCAGCAGCAAGTAGTTCAAGCCGTAGTGATGGTAATCATGAATGTTCAAGGGCGGAATCTCAGATGCCGACATATCTCTCTTCATCTCTTGAATTTCCTGTGAAAGATTCTTGAAATTATCATAATTTATATTTCTTACCGACACTGGAGAAGAAAGGTCATTTCGAAATTCGCGGTTCTCAATCCAATTGCTTAGCCTTGCACTTGGGATGAAAGAATTTGATGTTACAGACTTAAGATTCGAATTACCATTTATTAGCAGTGTACCAATCTTAAGGGTGCACATGTCTTTAAACTCAATTATTCCGTTTCCTGCTAGGTTCACGCTTTTAGTTTGGCCATTGCAAATCAGGAGGCCGGTAACATTATTGAGTTGAAAGGCTCTGTCTTCTGGTCGGACCAAAATCTGTCGATACATTTTACTGATATCAGCTGTAAACGCATACCTTTCTAGTCTGAAACGAATGATAATTGAAAACAAATCAGGTTGAACTGTTGGTCCGATTCCTAGAATATCGTTAAGGGACATTCCAGAAGTCGTTTTTGATGAGCAGTCGAAAACAACTCGCAATGCTGTTGAAGAGCTTTCTGGTTTCAAAACGCAATGATGCGGTATGAAGTAGTGCCCTTGTGGAATTTCGGAACTGTCTATTAGACTCATATGCCCCAATTCTTCATATTCCGATAAAATTGTGTGTATAGTTGACGTAACTCATTGTTACATTGAAGTCGGCGTTCTAGTGAAAGAAACCTTTTGCGTGCCTTTTCAAACGATTCGCCGAGGAGCGACGGATCCTTTTTAAATGGGAGACTTACCATAAATCTTCCATTCGGAAGAATTTTCGTGCTTGCGTTGAAGAAATCCTCACAGTTGCGTTCTTCATTGCTCATGCGCTTTACTGGTGGGTCATGTGTTTCACTCTCCCAGAAACTGCAAACAAGTCTCTCCATCATTGATAATGATGGCGTTGTGGCGATGTTGCAGATAGCACTATGGTTTGTTGCTTGTACACCACCCGCAACTATCCATCCTAATTTTGTGTTCCGAAGCATCGGAAAATCAGGACCAATACTTATTTCTCCTGGAAGCAATAGATGGAAGAATAATTCAGCACCAATGAGCAAATCGATTTTTTGATTTTTCATGAATCCTGGATCTGCCAAATGAACATAGTTTGGCAGATCGCATAATTCGGTGTGAATTTCTTCTGCCTTGTAGTCTGTTATCTTCGGTAGGATGATTGCTTCAATGTTGGCTTGAAAATTTGTATTTTTTGATATCAATGAAAGTTGGACGGCAAATTGTGATGCCGTTCCGTGACCTCCTATTCCACTTATGGCAGTTTCTGAGCGATGTTTCGGAATACCTAATGCATGTGCAAATGCTGCTGTTACGAAATGGACCTGTGACCCAGAATCTAATAACGCACGGCAAGGAAGCAATGTTCCACAAGCGGATCGTACGTTAATTAATGCAGTGGCAAGATATACTTGTCGTTGCTTTGACTTTGAAATGCTTGCTGCATTGGACGAATGACCTTCCTGCATCTGCTGCTGATTAAACCTAGAAAGAGAAGATGATGATGAGTTGGTATGCACAGCTTCCCCGCCCTTGACTACTTGCTGCTGTTGACCATCTGTGGAAGAGATTTTGTTGTTTGAATCATTAATTTTTGGTTTAAATTTACTATTTTCTTTCTTATAGTGCAACAACGTATTATGTTTGCCATTGCAATGGTAACATCCCCTTGAATGGCACGCATTTGGAGAGTGCCCCGATCTTAGACATTTACGACAGAGTCCCAATCGTTGAACTGATTTTTCGCGATCAGCTTCTGAAAGAGATAAAAATTGTTTACACTTATATATTTTGTGATTACCTGCGCTACACATAACGCAGCCATTGGAATTAATTGCTATGGCAGTTGTTTTCCTCTTCTCGTCTGGAGTGGCGATGGTTTCAAGCGTTTGAAACCTAGCCTCAATAAATTTTAGTAGAGTTGATAAGGGAGGACTACATTTTGGATCGTCCAAAGACTGTTCGAAAAGCGTCCTGCTCTCTTTGTCAACCTTCTTCAGAATGATGTGGACGACGACGGGGTCCCAGTCATTTGCCGGATATCCAAGGTTGATCAGGGCCTGAATTCCCTCTTTTGTGAGGTCATGTAATTTTCGCAAGCTGGAAGCAGTTCCTGATGCTGTGTGTTGACACATCAATTTTTCGAGCTGCGCAGACAAAAGAAGTCGTTTATTGTCATATCTCTCAGTCAGTGTTTTCCATGCAGCTTCAAAATTGCTGTCTGTAGCTGGAAATCCTTGCACTAAGCTTAGTGCTTCCCCTGTCAGATTAGTTTTCAGGAAATATAGCTTCTGGGCCGGTGATATCGGTTGTTCAAGAATCATTGGTTTGAACAGATCGTAAAATGGACGCCAATTAAGATAATTTCCATCAAATTTTGGCAGCTCGATCTTTGGGAGTTTCAACGATGTATTTGCAATGATATTTCTTGAATCGTTCAAGTTAACTCCTTTTTGCGGTAATCCCGTCAAAAGCAACTCCAACTGTTCCTGAAGATCAAAGTAGACCTTGATATCGTCTTCATTTAATTCATCATCCATTTGTTGGAATACTACTTTCAGCTGTTCAAAATTGTCCTTTAAATTATTGACCTTTATGTCAAACAGTTGGGAGTTTGAATTAATTAACTCCGGCATACACTTGTTCAACGATAACTGGAAATGTTTTGCCAGCATTTTATATTTTGTACTTGATCTTGATGACTTCATCTTTGGTTCTTCTGATGATGATTGGGATGCTGGTAATGCTTTCTCCTTGTTCTCCTTGGCTTGGTCTGCTAATTGGCCTTGCAAGCTGCGAACACGATTGATGATATCCGATTTCATATCTTCATAGACCTTCTTAATCCGATGGTAGTATTCCTTTGTGAAATACTCGTGGTGACCTTGGTCTTAGTATTTGTCGCGGATTTCAGAGTCATTCGTATCAAAGAAATCCCACAAATCCTCCAATCTGTCCTTTTTTTGGATGAGCTTTGTCAAAGTCTTTCGACTATTGCTATCCTTACTATAGTTGCGGGCAAGATCTAAAATTTCTTGTCCCGTTTTCTCCTGAAGGTCAGATAGCTCTTCTAAGCCTTTAAGATGAACATCACTATCACCAATTTTCGACATAATTTCTTATTTGTATATTTATATAATTTGTATGTTTGTTTTAAACGGAGCACTGAATCTACACTCTACACTCTTTTCTTTTGTTTTTAAGCATCAACTAATCACTGATTCTACTGTATTACACTTCAGGTACACTTAAAATTATTTAAGTAGTGTCCTGTCACGGTCGCCAATGAATAATTAGAAACTGGAAATTGGTTCAAGATTAAAACACTTGTTTTCTAGTTGAGTGTTAACAATAGAATGAATTTATTTTAACTTAAATTATGGTCGAGGTGTGTATGAAAATTGAGAACCTGCGATGTGTTCGCATGCTATCGTGGGAACTGCACACTCAGCAAGTCAGTGTGCAGTCGACGACTTATTCAAATTTCGGCTGTGAACCTGTAAAATTAGGCGTTCACATCGCAGGTCTCATTACATTTAACTTGGACAACGGAAATTAAATTAAATTAGTAAAAATGAATATGATCTAGTTAAATAAGTAAAAATGAATATGATATAGTTCATTCGAGTTTGCACAAGGTGAACTCTCACAATCTCCTCTTTTTTTGTGTCCGTGAACCTGTGTAAGAGGTGACAAAAGAGTGAGTACTCAGCCGTGAGTAAAATTTTCTTCCTGTTGCACGGACCCAAAGTGACAGACACCACCACAGCAAATACGAGAATAAACGCACGACTGTATGCGTACTATTTCGATTTTCTCTTGTGTGTTTTTTAAGATTTAATAAGATGATACAAAGATACAAATATTGGTAAATTATAGTGCAATTATATGTTAAAAGTGCAAAGAAACAATATAACGTATTTATTTTTCATATTACATGCATTTTTTTGTATGTATAAGTTTTTTTTGAAAATTTTGAGCTCAACGGAATCTTATTTTCGAAATCTGAGCCCATGAAACCCACCTCGACTCAGACCTAAGCATTGTATCTAACTCAGTGCGAATGTATTATTGCAGTCTCTCATTTAAAAAGCATTGGAAAACTAAACATTCTCACTGGGTTAGTACAAAACGACCAAATTGCGGCTTGTTGGCAAAAAGAGAGCGAACACCCGAAGTCGCGACTCTAGGTATTATACGTACTATGCCTAGTACGCAGATCGGGAGAAAACAAATTTTATCTCTACAATTTAAATCTCTACAAATGAATTCTTAGTCCTACAATTTTGAAGTTGGAGAAATTAAGAAAAATGTCTATTTGTCGACAAGAATGGCGTTTTTAATTGACAATCTGGAAGCTGTAACCTAAAATAAAAGCATTCTGGTT
The DNA here is from genome assembly GCA_920937365.1 of Sphaerophoria rueppellii. Classification (NCBI taxonomy): domain Eukaryota; kingdom Metazoa; phylum Arthropoda; class Insecta; order Diptera; family Syrphidae; genus Sphaerophoria; species Sphaerophoria rueppellii. The sequence goes on along the minus strand of CAKKXW010000006.1, from coordinate 4,688,227 downwards.
TTAAAATCAGAAGGGAATTATCTTCTTTTCAGTATCAGGACCCAATTGAACGCATTCAGAATGCTTCTTCTTAGTTCCAGATTGCCAATTAAAAACGGCATAAATGCCTCCATACTGCTTTGCGATTTATTACTAACATTAATATATACGATATGCCAACACATGTATATGCATATACTTCTGTTGGGAATTGAATAGAATTTGTTGTTTTTTTTTTTAATTTCATGTTGGATTTTATTGATAACGTCTTCTCTTCAAAATATATGCTAAAATAGACCATAGTTTGCCTCGGCCACGCAGTAAGCGGCTGAGTGGCAGCTCTAAGCGACGTATAGCCAGGCACTGAGCGACTGCTTTTGAGCGATTAGTAGTTAAAATGCCGTTGTCAAGAACAGTTCGCCGTATTTTACTGTCGGAAAATCGTTTGTATGTTTACATATTACTTCAACGTATACAAAAAAGAAGACGATTAGGTGTTCATCCGATTAACCAATTAAGATCGGAGTTTGGAGAATTTAATCATTTATTTTTGAATCTACGAAAGTTTCCAGATAGATTCTAGAAATATTTACGTATGTCTATCGAATCTTTTGATTTGCTGCTTGAAAAATTGCGTCCTAGATTAATAAAACAAAGAATTGCTATTTCTCCAGAGCAGAGATTGGCTCTTGCCGCTCAGGACATTACTAAAAATTAAAACGGGTCTGGTTGCTGAGCGGCGCCGCTTAGCCGCTCAGAATTTTGTTTCGCCACTCGCCCACAGCGTGGCCGCTTCTATGTGATTTCATATGTTTTATATATTTTTTTCTGCTCAGCCGCTTATGCGTGGCCGAGGCCTTAGTTTCGTTTAATTTTTTGTTTACTTTTGTTTTTTTTTTTGTTCTTGTCACAATTTTTCCAGGAGAATAATGCTTCGAACAAAAGTAAGTGGAGACTTTTTCCTTACAGCGGTTAAAAATATTAAAATTTGCACGTAATCTGCGTACCGTTTGGAAAAATATTGAGGACAAAATTTGTCCAAAGCAAAAATTTTGTATGAGATATAAATTTTTTCCCAATCTGCATACTGGGCTTTCACGCTTCGTTTGACAACTGTAAGGAAAAGAATGTAATGTTACGTAATGTGAGTCAAACAAACGGAAGCTCTAGTTCAAATTTTCTGAACGTTTGCTTTGCCTGACAGCTCAACAGCTGTTGGAACAAAAACAAAAAACAGTACACAAATTCATTTATTTTTGTAGCAGCGTTATCACTTGAACAAAAAAAAAATGGAATCGAAGTAGATCTGGGAATAAAGCGAACTAGATTGAGAAAGAGCGAAAAGTAGATTTTAAAATATTGACCTTGGATACATTGACGCAAAGAGGTCAGTTATTATCAAAAGTTTATATAGACAGATCTACGATCGGAGCCGTGTCCGAATTGTGTTAAAATATTCGATTTAATTTTGACACTACATGGTGGATAAAATGTATTAACTATAAACTAGCAGGCTAAAATATGATTAAATTCAACCAACATTTTAACACAAGTCGCATACGGCTTAGGTTAGGTTAGGTTGTAGTGGCTGTCTAGTTGTTGTTGACTCACTTAGACCTCAAGGATCCATTGTGATAATGCCTAATGAAGTTAGAGAGACATTTTGTGTCAATCGTTGCCAGTTCACTGGTATTATCGAAGAAAGAATTACCGAGATACTTATTCCTTCTATTGGAGAGTGCCAGACAAGTACACAGAAGGTGTTGGATTGTTTCCTCCTCTTCCTCGTCCATGCAGCTTCTACAGAAGTCGTTTGCGTAGACCCCAACCCTCCTACCTATGAGGCAGTGTCCTGTTATGACTCCAACTGTGGAGCTTAGAGAAATCAGACCTTTTGACCGTTTCAGGTCTATGCTTGGCCATATTTGTTAGGTTGCTAGGCAGGTGCTACCCTGTGACCATCTAGCATTTGCTGATTCTAGAGCATATTGTTTTAGAAGATATTTGCATGTAGTAAGTGGTGTTCCTAGCTCATCGGATATGCAATTTCCCGGAATGTCTCTGTTGGCCGGCACCCAAATGAGGTGAATATTAAACTGTTCCGTCATCTCATTCAGAGATGATCGACAATCGTGGACTATTTGAGAGTTCGAGACAGACGCGAGAAATTTGAGAGCGGCTTGGCTGTCCAAGAAGATTCGTATATCCGTGCAAGATATAACGTTTTCTTTGAGCCAGAATAGTGCCTCTTTAATCGCCATTACTTCTGCCTGGAATTCACTACATTGATTGGGAAGTCTGTATGATAGACAGAGATTCAGTTGTTCCGAATAGTAACCACTTCCAACTCAGTACTCGGTCTTTGAACCGTCTGTATAGAAGTATATCGCATTGTCTTCCAGGGGTCTCTCTTCTTCCCAGGAAGATCTTGAAGGGTTGGAGACATGGAGGCTTTTATCGAATACCATTTTTGGGCTGGTATAGTCTAGGTGATCTGGAATAGATCTGAAATTGTCTAGAATAGTAGTATGTCCAGTATTGTTACTGTTCCATTAAGAGGTGGCTCTCACACATGAGTTGGCTGCCACTATTTTGGAGAAGATATCAAGAGGTGTTAGGGTTAAAAGCACTTCCAGGGTTGCGGTTGGTGTTGAGCGAAGTGCTCCTGTGATGCACATACCTGCTGACCGCTGGACTTTGATGAGCTTATTTAGATTTACCATCTTGTCCAGTGCGGGAATATTCAATGCTACGTACCAGCGAATGAAGTGCTGTTTGTACTGATTTTCCCTTAGAGTAAGCACGTTGAGCTGTGGAAATGAGACATGGTTTTAAGTTATGTCTGATGTAAATTTCAATCAATCTTTCCAAGGTTTTAAGAAGGAAGGATGATAGGCTGATTGGTCGTAGATCTTTAGGGTTAACGTGGGAATAAAGACTACTTTTGTCATTCTCCAGGCTTTGGGAATATATATCTCAACCTTAAACAGCTTGTCAGAATGATTTACAATGGTGGAATGATCATGTCTGAGCATTTTTGTAGTTCGGCCGGAATGATTCCGTCTGGTCCTGGAGATTTATATGGACCAAAGCTATCTACGGCCCATTTCAGTTTTTCCCGCGTTATTGGATCAACTAAAGCGCTTGTAGAAGCTTGAGACTCTGATGTTAAGTCGTTAAGTATGTTAGAGCTACCTGGAAAGTGGGTGTCTAATAACAAGGAAAAAAAAAAAAGGAAATCTAGTGTACTTAGATCTATTGAAGAGTTTGCGACAGCTCTTCCTGAATGGTTCTAGTGCTTTGCACCACCAATGAGGTTTCTTTTTACCCTTTAAAATGGTTACAGGGCATGAAGTTCTAATTGATTCGTTGAAGGCTTCGGTGGGATAATTCACAGAAAGTTCATCTTTAGCTGCACATTATATCCCACTACATTTATTTTGTATCTTTCAACTTTGATAGCGCTACAAACTACGACCACAGCTATTGTATTCAGATAGTAAGATTTGCTTAGCAAAATAATCCTTCTTAACGCCATCAGCGCTATATTCATTTCAATTGATTGAAAGTTCTATCGCCGGAACAACTGTAATTTGTTACTAGCCTTTTTATCGACTGTAATTCAAATTGTTGTTGTTTGCCAAGGGTCTGCGCGCGCTGGCTACTGACACTGAGTTGTGAAAAAAAAAAATGTTTAATATGTTGTGTCTCTATACATGTTTATTTTGTGAGTAACCTCGATGGTGCCTTATTGTACGACCAATTATCAGCTCCTGCGTTTTCAAGACACGATTTAATTTTCATGTCTTTCAATTTTACGTTTGTGAACTCGCAAGCCTCGTTTAAATATAGAGATTTTAGAAATATTGATTACTTACGCCTAGAAAATGGAACTCGATCTGTCGACTGGGAGAGAATTTATAACTTGTCCTCACCGGAAGAACAAGTTGAATGTTTGAACCAGAATGTCTCGCACTTATTTGATAGTAATGTAAAATTACGATCCTGTTCGTCTAAGGCTGGGGACCACGTTGGTTTTCCGACAAAATTCGGTCACTCATTTTGCAACGCAATCAGGCCTATTCTCATTGGAAACATTTTCGATTGGATTTGTTTCAGTTAAAATATCGTCAGCTGCGTAACAAAACGGTAAGAAAAATTAGATTAGCTAAAATCAAGTTCTATAGTGAACAACTAGACCCCTCTATAGGTTTACGACAATAATGGAAGAACTTGAAGAAAAATGGTCTAGGAAAACAGTTAGACCGAGTAGAGGAGAACATCGATGTAATCTCTTTAAACAATGATTTCGTTTCTCTTCCGTCTCCCACGCTTTCTCAAAACGCGTCCGTAGATGAAATTTCTTTTTTTACTATTGCAAGTTTTACTTTTACGTGTGTAGAGAGCCTAGATGTCGTGGAGAGCATTTTATCTGTCAAGTCAAATGCCGTTGGAATGGACAATATACATCCCGTTTTTGTGAAATCTATCTTAGCCCTCATACTGCCATATATTACTCACATTTTCAACACAATTTTAACCAAAAGTTTATTGCCTTCTCAATGGAAACTGGCTAAAGTTTTGCCAATACCAAAACCTGGGAAAAAAGACGAGTTAAGACCAGTATCTATTCTTCCGTACTTGTCTAAAGTATTTGAGCGTGTTATGCAGAGGCAAATAAATGAACACCTTATGTCGCAAAAAATTATTTCTCGGAAGCAGGCAGGTTTTCGTCAACATCATAGTTGTACGACCACCATCATTAATGTGGTCGAAGATATACGGCTTGCTCTTGACAGTGACGAAGTAACGTTCTTGGTTCTGTTAGATTTTTCGAAAGCATTCGACACCGTAGATCATAATAATTTATGTCATAAATTTCTCAATTTGCTTCATCAGTGATGTAACTCAATAAAAAAAATAATAAGGAGTCACTCCTATTGTAGGTTTTCCTTTAAATGCATTTTTTCCGGTGCGGTTATACTTATGCAAGGCACTGTATAGCACGCTGGTCTGATTGTAATGGGCTTTTCCTAAATCCGGTTAAATCAAAGTGCATAGTCGTTAGCAGAAAAATTTTGAGTCTTGAGTATTTGCCTACACTGAATTTGAACAATGCAGCAATTGAATACATCTCCACAGCTAAAAACCTCGGAATGATATTTAACAGAATATTGTCTTGAGATACCCATATTAGCTCAACCATTGGCAAAGTATATGGTATTCTTAGGCCTCGGCCACGCAGTAAGCGGCTAAGCGGCTAAGCGGCTGAGCGGTTAGGGGCTGAGCGGCAGCTCTAAGCGACGTATGGCCAGGCACTGAGCGCCTGCTTTTGAGCGATTAGTTGTTAAAATGCCTTTGTCAAGAACAGTTTGCCGTATTTTACTGTCGGAAAATCGTTTGTATGTGTATAAATTACTTAAACGAATACAAAAAAGAAGACGATTTGGTGTTCATACGATTAACCAATTAAGATCGGAGTTTGAAGAATTTAATCATTTATTTTTGAATCTACCTAAATTTCCAGATAGATTCTGGCAATATGTACGTATGTCTATCGAATCTTTTGATTGGCTGCTTGAAAAAGTGTGTCCTTTGGCCATCTTTACTTCCTGCCGCTCAGAACAATTAAAACAGATTTGGTTGCTGAGCGGCGCCGCTTAGCCGCTCAGAATTTTGTTTCGCCACTCGCTCATTGCGTGGCCGCTTCTATGTGATTTCATATGTTTTATATTTTGTTTTTCCGCTCAGCCGCTTACTGCGTGGCCGAGGCCTTAGACTCCTTCGGTCGTCGCAAAAATTTACCCCAATGAGAACTCGTCTCATAATTGCGAAAACCTTGGTTTTACCTGTCTTGACGTATGGATGTGAAGTTTTCCGTGAGTGCGACTCAGCAAGTAAGAGGAAGATTTACGTAGCCTTCAATAATACTGCACGGTACATATATGGCTTACGCAGGTTTGACCACGTATCGACTTATTCAGTACAAATCTATAACATGACCTTAGACCAACTGCGTTTTCGTTGCCTTATGTTATTATTCAAAATCATCCAATCTCAACAACCTTGCAGTTTATACAACAGGATAGAATTTTGTTCATCGAATAGATCTTTTCAACTCATTCATCCACGATATCGTTGCCTTCTCTCTGAAAGACAGTTTTTTGTCGGTGTTATCCGCCTTTGGAATTCAATTCCTGTTCACTTAAGACAAATAAGCAATGAAAGTCAATTTCGAAGGGCGCTTCGAGTTTTTTATGAGAGTTTGAACTGATAAATCTGAATTGAAAAATGACTAAGAAATACAGTGTAAGTTTTATATTTTATTTTTATTTTTCTCTTTGTACTTAAAATATCAAGTTGTAATATTGTAATTAATTTTGTTTTTCTTCTAAAAACTTGTTTTTCTTTTTTTTTGTTTCTTTTCTTTTACGGTAACTGAAATATATTTGTTTTTAAATATTAGCTTAACACTAATTTATAAGAATTATTTGCTTAATGTGTAAGCATACAAATAAATAAATAAGTAAATAAACATGTCTTGTCATGTGCATTGTGCATGCCGCTTACTAAATTGTTTTTTGTTTTTATCAAGTTATCTTAAAGGGCTCCTTGGGCTTAAGGTCGCCATTTTGAAAATATGCAAAAGTTTATTTAATAAAAACCTTCGAGATTATAACACTGATCAGTTATAACAAGATGGGAAAGCTTGCTGTCAAATTGCTATTTGCCTACGAACTAAAAAGCAAGTTTGCTGCAAGAGTATATGTGTATGGAAAAAAAAGTACCGACGTAAAACGTAGACAGGTTTTCAATCTCGTTATAACTGATCAGTGGTTAATCTACTATCAATATTAAGTCCACAGTTATTAAATTTAAAAAATTTGAATCGTTTATATTTAAAAAATAAAACTGGCCTTAAGAAAATACAATTTATAAAGACTTCGCTTTATAAAGAGGTCGCTTTGTTTATGTAAAACAACAAATTTAATAGATCTTAATAAATTATTATTATTATTATTATTATTATGAAGTTTAATACAAGCAAAACAAAAACTTAGTGTTAAAAATCAAAACTTAAACACCCTAGACTTAAACTAACTTAAAAAAAAAACTAGAAGGAGAAGTTGTTAAGGGATCTTGGAAGGGAAGAAACACTTATGTTGAAATCAAAAATAAAATGGACATTGTTACATAAACGTAGCATTCATGAGATTGGTTCAAAATTCAAAGTGGCCATAGTTGGTGCGGTGAAGAGGAAGATTGAAGAGTGAAACTGATCGTAGGTTACGTGGGTTGGTGTTAATTTGAATCATTTCGGACAATCGATTATAAAGGTAGTTAATCAATTGATGGAGAAAAATTATGTCCGCAATAGCGCGGTGGCGTTGAGTTAGTTCATAAAGGCCGATAAGCAAAAGCCGTTCTTCGTAGGGAGGTAGAAAGTATTGATCAGACCAGGGGAGACGGCGTAGACCAGGCAAAGCGACGCTGTACTGCTTCGATTCTACGGGAGTATGTAATATGATATGGAGACCCGACTTGACTTGCGATTGGCCACACATAAGTCATATAGAGCGCTTTGATAACATATACTTACTTAAGGTGGCGCTACAGTCCGTTGTGGACTTGGGCCTCAATCAACAGTCTTCGCCAGCTAGCTCGGTCCTTAACTCGGTCCTTGTCTCCAGTTTTGCACTCCAAGTTGATTGAGGTCCTCTTCCACTTGAGAGCGCTACCTGAGTCGCCGCCTTCCTCTCCTCCTACGTCCCTCGGGAATAGTGTCGAAGGCTTTCCGGGCCGGAGCATTGGTGTCCATCCGCTCTAAATGACCGAGCCTTCTGAGTCTCTGGACCTTGACCCTTCTGGCTAGGTCCATGTCGTTGTACAACCCGTAAAGTTCGCTTTTATATCTTCTCCGCCATTCCCCTTCAATGCACACACGGGGCCAATGATGACCCGAAGAACTTTTCTCTCGAAACAGCCCAAGGCACTTTCATCCGATTTTGTCAAAGTCCATGCTTCTGCACCGTACAGCAAGAATGCATCGCATTGAGTGTGTTGTACAGTCTTACCTTAGTTGCTCGAGAGAGGGCTTTTCCACTAAATTGCTTTGTTAGCCCAAAGATACAGCGAAGAGTTATTGCTGATGTTATTGCCCGTGTTTATAACGGAGCCTAGGTAAACAAACTCCTCTACTACCTCGAAGTTATATGCGTCTATTGTGACGTTCTGCCCGAGCAGTCGGTGTTGGGTGACCTTCCTCGAAGACAGCATATATATCGTTTTTCCCTCATTTACCGTTAAACCCATTCTACCCAATCGGATTCGTCTCATGTAATAATAGTCTCACGTATTTCCATTCGATAAATACACCGTTCTTCCAGGAATTCGCATCGTAGTCAACGTCTGTAAATAGGAATTCATCAAAAATTGTATCCATTATCGTATAATAAACTGAGTTTTAAGGCACTAAACCCTCGAATTCGGGTGTCTTATTGTATCAAAGTTCTAGGTAACTACAACAAAGTTCTAAAGAAAAGTTCTAGCACCTAAGAACTTGGTGAAGAATTTACTTAGATCTCAAATGAGTTTTGGAATCGAAGTAGATTGAGAAAAAGCGAAGAAGATTTTAAAATAGTGTTTATTATACTGGCCATGGATACATGTACGAAAAAAGGGGCATACAGTTATCATCGAAAGTTTATATAGAATTGTGTCCGAATTTTATTAAAATGTTCGATTTAATTTTGACACTACATGGCGTATAAAATGTGTTTAATATTAACTTACTTAATTACTTATGGGTGCACTACAGTCCAGGTCGGACCAGGGCCTCTCGCAATAAACTTCTCCAGCCAGCTCGGTCCCTAGCTAGCTGTCTCCAGTTTCGCACACCAAGCTGATTCAGGTCCTGTACCACTTTTGTGCTCCTCCTGAGTCGCGGTCTTCCTCTTCTGCGACATCCTTCCGGGTTCGATTCGAAGACTCTACGAGCCGGAGCATTGTTTTCCATTCGCTCTACATGCCCCAACCATCTTTATCCTTGGATCTTAACTTTACTGGCTAAGTCAGTGTCGCTGTACAGCTCGTAGAGTTCTTGTTTGAATCTTCATCTCCATTCTCACTTAATGCAGACAGGACCCAAAATCACTCGAAGATTTTTTCTCTCAAGGCAGCTCAAAGCGTTTTCATCAGATGTTGTCAATTGCCTTTTTAGTCCAAAGAAGCAACGTTTGACAAGAGTGATTCTTCGTTTTATTTCAGCACTGGCGTTGTTGTCTGAGTTGATAGCGGATCCCAGGTTGACAAAGTCCTTAACTACCTAAGTTAAATCTGTCTATATTAACGTTTGCTCCAAGACGTCGATGTTGGTTGTCCTTTCTTGTTGACAGACCAAGTTGGTCTTGCCCTTGTTAACCGCAAGGCCCATCTTTTTTTTTTTTTTTTTTTTTTTATAATTAGCACACACTCAAGGGGTTTTTTATGCCCTTATTATGCCAGAGACACAGTGAGTGCTTTAGGAAATATGAAAGGAGTTGGAGAGGAGGTGCCGGTGAACATTGGTCTTAAATTCCTGAACATTGCAATGATTTGGAAAGACAGAGTGTGGAAGGGAGTTCCACATTCGCGTAGTACGGCTAAAGAAACGATTCTCTATACTTGAGGGTACGACCGAAGTTGGGCTCAAGGGTGAACTGATGGGCATTCCTGGAGGCGCGGGTATTACGGTTGAATATCTTTAGGGGAGGAATGCAAACTGGCTATTTCACTAGAGCAAATACCGTTGAAGTAACGGTAGAATAGGGTGAGGCATGAGACATTACGGCGATGTTCGAGAGATGTAAATGACTCAACGATGGTATGATCACCAATCATCTTGAATGCTCTTTTTTGGATACTGTCCAGAAGACTTAAGTATGTCACTGGAGCACCAGCCCAGACATGGGAGTTATACTCAAGCTTTGGACGTATGTAGGTTTTGTAGATGATAGCCAGATCAGAAGGGAAAAACATTTCTTGCACCGTCTTAAGAAACCTAAACATCTTGCGGCATTTTTGGCGACATCGCATATGTGCTCGCTCCACAAGAGGTGGTCAGTGATGCACATACCGAGAATCTCGAGATGTTGGGTCTCATTGATGCAAGTGCCACTCATGGACAGTGGCAAGGGGGTATGTCTCGCTTTGACGATACAAGACAGCATTGTGTTTTCGAAGCATTAAACTCTACGCGGTTCTTAATTCCCCATTGTACAATGCTGTTTAGGTCAGAGTTTAATGAGCTTATCATATTTTGCCGTTGCAGTTCCACATCCGAAGAGGAGGGGTGTGATGGAAACGAATAAGAAAAGCTAAGGGTGCTATCGTCAGCGAAACAATTAATTGGATTAGAAGTTACAGACAAGAGATCATTGATGAAAATGAGAAAGAGGGTCGGAGACAAAACGGAGCCCTGGGGCACACCAGCATTTATATTGTGGGTTTCAGACTTGAATCCGTCCAACACAACTTGTATTGAACGGTTCGAAAAAAAGTTTCTAATCCAACGAAGGAGGGATTCGTCGATACCGAAAGCACGCATTTTCGATAAAAGAGCAAGATGCCAAACTTTATCAAATGCCTTTGAAATATCAAGCGCAACAATCTTACTTTCTCCAAAACGATGTAAAGATTTGTTCCACTGTTCGGTGAGATAGACCATCAGATCACCAGTGGACCTGTTGCTGCGAAAGCCGTACTGCCGGTCATTAAGAAGCTTTCGCTCTTCGAGATATTTCTTGAGCTGATAATTTATCAGCGTTTCCATGACCTTGGAAAGAAGGGACGTAAGTGCAATCGGACGATAATTGGAGGGAGAAGAAGATTCGCCTTTTTTAGGGATTGGCTGGACAAATGCTGTTTTCCAACTGCTCGGAACGAGCCCAGAAGAATAGGATAGATGGAAAAGCTTACGCAAGGGTTTTGCCAGCGTTGAAGAACACCTCTTCAGAACAATAGCGGGGATACCATCCGGACCAGCGGATTTATGTATGTTGAGATCCCTTAGGACTCTCGCCACAGCACGAGTGCGGAAGAAGATTTGTCCCATGGAATCATTGACGCGCTCAAGAACAGGCGGAGTCATGACAATCTCTGGCAGCGAAGAGTTGGCGGCGAACTGCCTAGCAAAAAGGTTAGCTTTCGCGAGAGAGCTAACAACTGGAGTGTCATTGTCAACAAGCGTGGGGACCGAGGAAGAAGAAGAATTCTTCATATTTTTCACAAATGACCAAAAATTCTTACTGCCTTTGGGACATTGCAGTATTTTTTGCCTTAATTTTTGGTCGTGTAAAAATTTGGTCCTTCGAATATGAGCATTGCAGGCCTTCCTGGCTTGTTTAAACTTGTTCCAGTTTTCCTCAGTTGGGTTGGCTCTAAAACACCGGAACTTTACTTCTTTATCCCTGATAACCTCTTTACAGCTAGAATCAAACCATGACTTTTCCTTGGGTTTGATGCTTTTAACCCTATTCGGGATAAAAGTTTTCATTCCCAAAATAATCATATTAGTAATCATATCTGCGCTGGAGTCTACGTCACTATCGAGGAAGCATAGTGACCAGTTAAAGATCCGGAAAAAGTTGTTGAGACCGTCCCAGTTGGCTTTCTCGTATTGCCACACGGTTCTCTTCGGAGCTCTTTCTCTAACTGGGTTAGCTTGACACGAGAAATTTGCAGATATAATACTATGGTCTGATCTGCCTAGAGATTTGATACATTGATAGTGTATTTATCAGGGTCAGAAGTAAGAAACAAGTCAAGAGTATTTTCCGCTTGGCCATCAATGTCCGATATTCGAGTGGGCTCGGTGACAAGCTGAGTTAGGTGGTTAAACTCAGCAAAGATCTCAGCACACATTCCTTCGGGTGTTGTCTGGCCCGAATGGAGAAGCCACGAAGAATTGTGTACATTGAAATCGCCCGTAATAACGATTTCAGTGTGAGGGTACAGGGAAACAATTCTTTGGATGGAGTCAGACAGAGCGTCAAATTCGCGAGAAGTTGAAGCTCTGTCCAAATTTGGGCTTCGATAAAGAAAACAATAGTGAATGATGTGCTTGTTTACGGTGATCTTGAACCACATTGAATTGAAAAAAGGGTCGGAGCAGTTCCCATATTGTGGAAGAAATTGATAAGCGACATCATTTCTAATGTAAACGGCGAGACCATGGTGGAGGAGGAATTGTGGCACTAAGCTATACCCATGAATGAGAAATTCAGTAGGATCGGAGTTCTCACCTACTTGGGTTTCACTTAGCGCCAAAACAGCTGGCCTGTTTGAAACAGTGTGGATGTACATAGCAAAAAAATTCGTACGTAGCCCACGAACATTACTATAGTCTACTCTGAAATTTTCGATCATTGCAATGCACAAAAAAATAAAACCAAAACAGATAAAAACTAAGAAAAATTAGCTAAATGAATGACAGGTTTCTTTTCGAATCAACGCCGCCGCTAGTGTTATGCCTTAGCGGTGACGTGAGTCGATCCGACCCTGGAACTCAAGTGCAATTCTTCTATTCATCCGTTATTGATGACATACCATATGCATACATAGTGTGAGCAAAAAAAGCTCATACAATGCAATGCATATGATAAGTCATGCAACTGTTAGAGAAGGGAAGGTAAGAGAGGATGGGTACTCACATCTCACTGTGCTGTGTAGGCTATATATTTTTTGTTTGTTGAGTGGTGGTGCTTGTTGTTTTACTTTTTTATATTAATTATTTTTTGTTTGTGGGATTAGTGTTATTGTTGTTGTTTGAACGTTGATGGTGGTTTGTGTTTTTTTTTTTATCTTTCTGGCTTCCGTCCCAAGAATCACAAATGCTCCTCTGACATCACGCTGTGTTCTTCCATTTATGTCCATGTCGTCTGGGTATCCTAGTAGTGGACGGACTTTTGAAAGATTGAGCCTCTGGTGTTGACGTTGGAGCTTTGCACAATCTTTTTTTGAAGAATGATGTTGAAGAAATCGCATGACAACGCATCGCCTTGTCTAAAACCTTATTTGACATCAAATGCGTCCGTTAGATTTTTTCCGACCATGATGGAACAGCGTGAGTTTTCCATTGTTATCTTACACAGACGGATGAGTTTTTCTGGGATGCCAAAACTAGACATTGCTCTATATAGCTGGTCTCTATAGACGCTGTCATACGCGGCCTTGAAATCGATGAAAAGGTGGAAGGTATCAATTTGAAGTTCGTGGGTCTTCTCCAAGATCTGCCGTAGGGTGAATATTTGATCGATGGTGGACTTTCTGGGTGTGAAACCACACTGATAAGGTTGTTGACGAAGGGCTTCAAACGTTCACTCAGCACGGCGGACAAGATGTTATAGGCGATGTTAAGGAGACTTATACGTCTGTAGTTGGTGCAGTTCAGGGGATCTCCTTTTTTGAGGATCGGGCATACGATGTTGAGATTCCACTCATCGGGCATGCTCTCTCCTCCGACCAAATTTTGCAGATGAGCTGGTGCATGCTCCTAACCAAATCATCTCCAGCCGCTGTGTACAGTTTGGCAGCTAGCCCGTCTGCTCCAGTGGCTTTGTTCAACTTAAGTTTAGATATCGCTTTTTTCACATCGGTCATGTCGAGTGGGTGGAATTGTTTGCCTTCTGCACCCAAATTGAATGGTTCTGTATTGTTGGCGGAGTTTCGCTCGTCATCGCCATTATACAGCTTGGAAAAGTGGTCTTTCCATGTCCTCGGCACTGACTGCGGTTCTACTTCGATGTTGCCATGATGGTCTCTACAGCCTTCAGTTCGGGGTGTATAAGCCTTGGAGGTTTGTTTCACCTTTTTGTAGAACTTTCGAACCTCGTTCCTGTTGTGACATCCCTCTATCTCCTCGATCATATAAATCACATAGAAATGAAAACTTTTTGTTTCTGGAGTTTAAAATAAGTCGAGTCGAAGTTCGTTGGGTTTGCTAGTGTTCTATAAAAATTGAACGACCGAATACAATCAACAAAGGTTTTTCACATCTGTTTCTCAATGACCCAGGTTTGGAATGAGATAAAAGATGTGAGTTACGAAGGCTTATGTGTGTGTGTTGAAATTATATTCCTTTCCAAGCAATTGTATTCTTCTTTCTTTTGCTGTCGATCGATTTCCCAAGAAATACCTTTATTGTTAAGAAAAATGATTGTACAACGAGGATGGAACCTTGAACAGGTTAAATATGAACTTCCAACAATGTAGGTACCTGCTTTCCTTGTATTTAAGAATAGAAACATCAACGTAGTCAACTTTTCCTCTATTTTGCAGTTTCTATTTTCTATACCTATAAACAATTTTGTTTTACATCCTTCCTTCACTGCACATTTTTTCCTACGAAAATGTTTTATAACTTAGTTTTAGAAGACAGACGACGCCAGTCACTTTTGTGTAACAGTTTGCCTACAAATTTTGACAAGTTCCGCATCTGGTGTCCACTTTTCTAGCTCTGGATTCGTTATATCAAGATTTGACTGACAGGTTTCTATTTTAAGACAATTTGTTAGTTTATTTTTCATAAAAAAAAAATGTTTGAAAAAAAAAACCACAGCTACAAAGAACAAACCAAAAACAACGGTACCGTAACGTATTGTTTTGTGCATATTGAGTTTAAAACAGAGATGGGAAACCAAGTTGTCAAAATTATAATGCGCCTACAACCCAGCAAACATTTTTGTGAATGTTCAGATTTTGTTCACAAAAAATGAAGAACAATTTTCATAAAACGTTCAGTTTTGTGAATGAATTATAAATGTACAGAAAGATCCTTCACATTTTTACGGGGGACATGGTGAGAGATTTGATAAATAAGGGCAAACAAAAAAATCCTCATAAGGATACACAAAGATTCGAAAAAATGAAACAAAACGAAAAAACAATATTCATTTTTCTTCACAAATATGAGTTGAGTGTATACAAGATCTTGTTGGTGGATCTTTCTATGCAAAAGTTTTTTTTTTGTCCTTTATTTATTCTTCTTACATAGGCAAACGTTTGTGCATTATCAGTTTTCGCTCATTTTCTTGAATCTTTGTGTATCCTTATGAGAATATTTTTGTTCGCCCTTATTTATTTTCCTTACAAAGGAGTAAGGATAACGGGTCATTGTCGCGACAAAAGTTTCGTTTATCGTTTTGAACGTGAAATCGTGAATTATCATTTGGCAAAAGTTTTTGATGTGGTCAGAGAAAGAATAAAATAAAAAAAAAAAACAACAAATATATATAACATACATATTTAATTATTTCTTTTTTTTAATTATGTATTAAACAATTAATGAATTTAATAAGTTTTGTATAATATGTTATTGTTCGTATGAAACGGATTCTTTTTTCTTTTTTTCTGAAATGAAGTCAAATATAAAAATATAACTAAGCATTATGACGTTTTTATTTTAATTAGAGATTTGATTAAAGTGTCTGAAATTAAGAAAAAAGTAAACAAAAAGTTTCTAAACTTAAGGACTGCTGTAAGAAGAGTCAGTTTTATTGTTCCTCCGAGAATGGTTTAAAATGTTAGGAAAACATTTTCTGTCACCGTGTCAGCAAAAATTTTAACTTCTTTAATTGATTAAAAAAAAAAACTCATTTATGATTCATTTTGAGTTCTTTTACCTGGGCTCTTGGACACTGATTTGAATCATTAAAGTGAATCATTTAGGATTTTAAAATTCTTCATTTAAATGAACGTATATAATGTTCTATGCATTCATTTAAATCATTACTTCTTGAACCTTTTTTGAATCATAAAAATGATTCCAATATAATTCATTTAAGTGAGGGAATTCTGAGTATATACCTTCATTTTAATTAATCATATTGGAATCATTTTTATGATTCAGAAAAGGTTCATGAAGTAATCATTTAAATGAATATATAGAACATTATATACGTTCATTTAAATGAAGACTTTTAAAATCTTAAATGATTCCCTTTAATGATTCAAATCGGTGTCTAAGAGCCCAGGTAAATGAACTCAAAATGATTCTTTTCTGTATTCTTTTTCGGTCGATTTGTTCACTTTTTTGATTTTATTGTGATTCATTTCTGAATGAAAATGTTTGCTGGGTTAAGCTATGGTTCAAGTTTACTGCAAGAGTATGCGTGTTTTTACCAATACTATCTTAGTAAATTTGAGCAAACCACTTCATTTTTGTTGCTGTTTTTTCTCATTTATTCACATACACGGAGTAACGGTAAAATTAAGTTTGCGGTATCGGGAGGGCAAAATATAAGTCAGTTTCCGAACTTCTATTGTCTCTGGTTTTGTGCTTGGAGAGTGTACTATTATTGTTTCATTCTTTCTCATTGCTGTCAATTTACATATAACGGCGCGGTGGCGGCGCGATGGCTTATGGCTAAGAAGTAACAGGTTTAAAATGTATAAAATGGACGCATTCAGCTGTGAAGAGTTTTGTCTATTTAGAACTGTATTCAGCTCAAACAAACAATAAAAAATTAGTGCAAGTAAATGAATTAGAAGAATATAACACTAAAAAGAGAAAAAGTGGAAGAAAAAAAATCAAAAGGAGGGATTTTTTGACATTTGATGAAAAGAAGAGGGCATAAAAAATAACTGCAAAAAAGAGGAAAAAGACCACTTTGTGTCCCCTTAGTTAGCTGATGAGTAAGTAGCTCAAACTTTAGCTCCTCCTCTATCCTTATATCTCTAGGTAAGTTAAGGTAAGGTTAAAAGTGACTGTCATAGTTGGCATTAGAACACCCAGGACAATTTATAGCTCATTGTGATTCCTATTTGAATCTAAAAGCTCTCACCTAAATCTCAATGAAATCAATAAGAGTTTCTTACGAAACGTAAAAGATTACGTGCCTTCCTATTAGGCAGTGTCACGATATGACACCAGCTAACGAGCTTATTGCAACCTGCTTTGATAGATTATAATATGAAATCCTTAAGAAATGTAAGAGCTTGCAGTACTAATGCAATATGATAATAGGTGCTTGGTTTAGCTTGCGCATAACTGTAAGCCTTAAGAGAAAATTTATTCTCTCAAACTAGACGTATTGTTATGCTCTTTCATAACATCAATAACACCGATGGTTCATTACAATATTTTTATAAAGAGAGTCCAACAGTGAGATGCGAAAACAGTGGACCTATTCAGATGATTTAAAATTGGTTTTCTGTTTCAAAATACAATGCTTTGCAAATACAGTACGCCCTCGATAAAAGCAACTAATAGAAATTTTGGCGGTTGCGTTTATTGAGTTTGTGGCATTAACCGAGTCACAAAAATTTTATCCCGTTCATTTAAAATTGAGCTTAAAACAAGATATAATGCTGTTCTCCATTTTTGGATATTCACATTTGCTTAAAGTTTTGCGTTTTGCCGGACCGGACTATGAGTTAGAAACAAATTTTTTCAGTACCCTTTGATTTATTTTCTTCAATTCTGAAAATTGTTGACTTGTTGCATTCATAACTTTTACTCAACGATGTTGCAGACTCACCATTACTCAATTTAGGTTAAATTTCAGTCTTTTGCTGAGTTGATAATTTTGAAACCTTTTTTTTTTAACAATCGCCACCAAATCTACCAACAGAACACGAAAAAATTATCGAAAACTGAAAAAAAAAATAATGTCAAAAAAGTAACGCACCTGCGATCAAGACCACTGATCAGTTATAATAAGATGGGAAAGCTTACTGTCAAAATGACATTTGCCAACAAGCTAAGGAGCAGGTTAGCTGTAAGAGTATGCGTGTAATACAAACTTAAAAAAGCACGTTAACTGCAAGAGTATGCGTTTTATTGTAATAAATGATACAATTGCCTAAACAATAAAAAGCAAGTTTGCTGCAAGAGTATGTGTAATTGGAGGGTAAAACGTAGGTAGGTTTCCAATCTTGTTATAACTGATCAGTGATCAAGACGCTTACAAATTTCAAAAAAGAAAGAAAATACAGAACAAATTTAAAAAATAAATTCAAAATGCAATGCACCTACGATTAAGACGGTTAAAAAATAAAATGGAGTGGCGCGACAGCTCTTGAAGAGCCAAGGCCTAAGTGGCTTACTCTCATCAACAATTCTCTAGGTGCGTGTGAAGAATTGAGGGGACCTACAATTTTACGCCGATTCCGAACGGCAAAGTTGAGAAACACTTTTTCATGACAGATGATACTCTTGGAAGTTTTGTCAATTCTTCGCAAGAGGCAGTGTCCGTGAAAGATGAAATAAAAACTTTGGGCCCGAGTAGGATTCGAACCCACGACGTTCTGCTTAGCAGCCAACGCACCTAACCACTAAGCTACGGACACTACGGATTAAGACGGTTACAAAATTCAAAAAAGTGAGGATACATTCAGAACAAGAAAGAAAGAAAAAAAAAAATCAAAGCCTTGAAATATTGAGACGTTGCGATTACTAAGTCACTAATGGTCAAAAATTGGGTGGCTTTAATCGAGGTCTTGCGTTAGTCGAGGGTTGCTTTTACCGACGGGGCGTACCGAGTTTCAAAATACAAAATGAGTTTTGAAACTGTTTTTTTTTTTTTTTTTTGTAATTTGTCAAATTCGTCGACTTGGAAGGATTTGAAAATGATGTATAAGATCGAACAGTAAAGGTTGACATGGAAACTAGGCTCCATTTCAGGTTGTTTCATTTTTTTCTGTAAATTCGGCTCGGCCCGCGCAAAATGCGGCTTTATTTCCATAATGCAGTTGTAGAAAGAGCGGTCGGGTGTTATATGAATTTCTTCATGGAAATAAAGCCGCAATTTAAGTGGACCGTATTTAGTGGGTATCGTTATTTCACGTCACCCTAGCCGAAAGCTCTGATGCATATTTCCTATCAGGCTTCCTATTGATTTTTTTAATCAATTGAAATGGCTGCTAGATACATTTTTCATAAAAATGATATTGCAGTAAAAGTAGGTATTACCTCTCTTAGGCCTCGGCCACGCAGTAAGCGGCTAAGCGGCTGAGCGGCTCAGTGGTAGCTCTAAGCGACGTATGGCCAGGCACTGAAGGACTGCTTTTGAGCGATTAGTAGTTAAAATGCCCTTGTCATGAACAGTTCGCCATATTTTACTGTCGGAAAATCAATTGTATGTGTACAAATTACTCAAACGCATACAAAAAAAAAGACGATTTGGTGTTCATCCGATTAACCAAATAAGATCGGAGTTTTTTTCTTTATAATGAGCACACACTCAAGGGGTTTTTATACCATTATTATGCCATAGACACAGTGAATGCTTTAGGAAAGTAGGGAGGGGTTAGAGAGGAGGTGCAGTTGTACATTGGTTTTAAATTCCTGAACATTGCAATGATCGGGAAAAACAGAGCGTGTAAGAGAGTTCCACATTCGCGTAGTACGGCTAAAGAACGATTCTCTATACTTGAGCCTACGACCGAAATTGGGCTCGAGGGTAAACTGATGGGCATTCCTGGAAGCGCGGGTATTACGGTTGAATTGTTTAAGGGGTGGAATGCAACTGGCTATTTCTCTAGAGCACTTACCGTATAAGTAACGATAAAACAGTGAGAGACACGAAACTTTACGACGGTGGTCTACAGGAGTGAATGAATCAGTGATGTCTCTATCACCAATCATTCTAAGGCTCTTCTTTGTATACCATCCCAGAGGCTTAAGTAAGTTACTGGAGCACCAGCCCAAAGATGGGAAGTGTACTCAAGCTAAGGACGGATATAGATTTTATAGATAATAGCCAGATCAGACGGGGAGAAAAATTTCTTGCAGCGTCTTAAGAAACCCAAACATCTTGCGGCATTTTTGGCGATATCGCGTATGTGCTCGGGCCACAAGAGGTGGTCAGTGATGCACATACCGCGAATCTCGAGATGTTCGGTCTCATTGATGCAAATGCCACTCATGGACAGTGGCAAGGGGTGTATATCTCGCTTCAACGATACAAGACAGCATTGAGTTTTCGAAGCATTAAACTCTACACGGTTTTCAATTCCCCATTTTACAATGCTCTTTAAGTCAGAGTTTAATGAGCTTATCATATTTTGCCGTTGCAGTTCCACATCCGAAGAGGAGGGATGTGAATCTGGAAACTAATATGACAAGCTAAGGGTACTATCTTCAGCGAAACAATTGATTGGATTAGAAGTAACGGACAAGGAATCATTTATGAAAATGAGAAAGAGGGCCGGAGACAAAACGGAGCCCTGGGGGATACCAGCATTTATACTTGAATCCGTCCAATACAACTTGTATTGAACGCTCCGAAAGAAGGTTTCCAATCCAACGAAGAAGGGATTCATCGATACCGAAGGCACGCATTTTCAATAAAAGAGCAAGATGCCAGACTTTATCAAATGCCTTTGAAATATCAAGTGCAACAATCTTTCTTTCTTCAAAACGATGTAAAGATTTGTTCCACTGTTCGGTGAGATAAACCATCAGATCACCAGTGGAGCTGTTGCTGCGAAAGCCGTACTGCCGGTCATTGAGAAGTTTTCGGTCTTCGAGATATTTCTTGAGCTGATAGTTTATTAGCGTTTCCATGACCTTAGGTAGAAGGGACGTAAGTGCAATCGGACGATAATTGGTAGGAGAAGAAGATTCGCCTTTCGTTGGAGTAGGCTGGACAAATGCTGTTTTCAAACTGCTCGGAACGAGCCTAGAAGAAAAGGAATGATGGAAAAGCTTACGCAAGGGTTTTGCCAGCATGGAAGAACACCTCTTCAGAATAATAGCGGAGATACCATCCGGACCAGCGGATTTATGTATGTTAAAATAGAGTGGCGCGACAGCTCTTGAAGAGCCAAGGCCTAAGTGGCTTACTCTCATCAACAATTCTCTAGGTGCGTGTGAAGAATTGAAGGGACCTACAATTTTACGCCGATTCCGAGCGGCAAAGTTGAGAAGCACTTTTTCGTGACAGATGATACTCTTGGAAGTTTTTTTGAGTTCTTCGCAAGAGGCGGTATCCGTGAAAGATGAAATAAAAACTTTGGGCCCGAGTAGGATTCGAACCCACGACGTTCTGCTTAGCAGCCAACGCACCTTACCACTAAGCTACGGACACTTTATGTATGTTGAGATCCTTTAATACCCTCGCCACAGCACGAGTGCGGAAGAAAATTTTTCCCATGGAATCATTGACGCGCTCAAGAACTGGAGGAGTCATGACACTCTCTGGCAGCGAAGAGTTGGCGGCGAACTGCCTAGCAAAAAGGTTCGCTTTCGCGAAGCGAGCTAACAACTGGAGTGTCATTGTCAACGAGCGTAGGAACCGAGGAAGAAGAAGAATTCTACATATTTTTTTACAAATGATCAAAAATTCTTACTGCCTTTGGGACATTACATTGCAGTATTTTTTGCCTTAATTTTTCATATTTGGAGTTTGGAGAATTTAATCATTTATTTTTGAGTCTACGAAAATGTCCAGATAGATTCTGGCTATGCCTTCGTATGTCTATCGAATCTTTTGATTTGCTGCTTGAAAAATTGCGTCCCAGATTAATAAATCAAAGAATTGCTATTACATTACTAAAACATTACTAAAAATTGAAACGGGTCTGGTTGCTGAGCGGCGCCGCTTAGCAGCTCAGAATTTTGTTTCGCCGCTCGCTCATAGCGTATCCGCTTCTATGTGATTTCATATATTTTATATTTTTTTTCCGCTTAGCCGCTCAGCCGCTTACTGCGTGGCCGAGGCCTTATCCTTTTGTTTTGTAAAATATCAGAGCAATTTAATAAAATTTCGCTTTTAAAAACAGCAGGTATCATTCTCAGTTACATATTTTGCAAAACTGACAAATAAATGAATAAACTCCTCGCCTTTTCCTGCGTTGAAATCTTAATACAAATAAAATAACATTCTTTTGTATGGTATGCACGTATACATGAAAATATACAGAAAAAGACGAGGGAAAGAAAAAAGCAAGAACCTAAAGGAAACATATACCAGCGAAACAGGGGTATGTCTATGTATGTAATGTGAAAACACTTTATGGCTTAATTTAGCCAATAAAACATGTCTTGCGTCGCGTCATCATCGTCGTTGGTTGTCTTGCAGGCATTTTATTTCTTAATTTATATTTTCTTATACCTGTCGTTCAAAGAATCTATGATATAGAAACTTCATTCAAAGCCCATATCGTCGGCTTTTGTTTTGTATTGTAGATTTTTAATATTCTACAAATTTTTTATCACATTTCAAAGTTTTAGCATTCTTTTTGATAGCATTTGATAATAGGTGTGTTTTTTTTGCACGCGTTTATACGCTTAGATAAATATTTACCTGCAAAATGCAACAACAACAACAAATTTCTATATTCGCTTAGATAGCGGCGATAAATATCCACGCTTATGAAATAAGCGGATATAAAAGCAGTGCTTCCAAATTACCTTTTTCACTGTTTGCGACGAATTTTCAGCATATTTCAAAATTTCATTTGGAAATTCAATTAAAAAAAAAAAAAAACTAAAATTCAAGCAAGCTATGATTTTGCTGTCGTTTTATTTTAAACCAAAGAAATCCATAGCCGCTGAAGGAAAGCGGTGAGTTGGATAAAAAATACAGTGCCTTGCATAAGTATAACCGCACCCGAAAAATGCATTTAAAAGAAAACCTACAATAGGAGTGACCCCTTACTATTTTTTTATTGAATTAAATAACTGATGAAGCAAGTTGAGAAGAAGATAAAGTACCGTTATTTCCTCTCCTGGTGTTTAAAAATTAAAAACAGATTTTGATGTATTGCAAAAATATAACCGCACAATGCAAATCTCTTTGAAGCTGCATTCAGTCAAGTGCTTTCAAATGAAAACAACAATGCCACGCGGTACGCATTTAAGCGAAATTGAATAAGGCGAAATCTTGGCTTTTCGGTCAAACGGTCTAAGTATTAGGGCTATTGGAAGACGAATTTCACGATCAGATCGTGTCGTTCGAAATTTTTTAAAACATCCAGAATCTTATAGGACAAAAATAAGACCCGGGCGTCCGCAGAAGCTGACACGTCGCGACAAGAAGCGTTTAGTCAATGCTGCATCCAATTCGCTGAATTCTTTGCCGGAATTTCGTAACGAATTGGATTTAAGAGTTTCGGTTTCTACCGTTGTTTCTCGTGCTTTAAAAAGCAGTGGAGTGATTGTTCGGGGCAAAATGGTGCCAGCTTCAAATGTAACAACAGCCCACAAACAAAAAAGATTGGAATTTGCCCGCCAAAACATAAATCGGGATTTGAAAACCGTAAGTGACTTTCTATTAATCTACACTAAAATCTCGTTATTCCAAATGGCATACTAGAATGAATGTTTTTTATTAGGTTATTTTTAGTGATGAAAAAAAAGTTTAATCTCGATGGGCCAGATGGTTTTACCGGATATTGGCACGATTTGAGGAAAGGGAAAAAGTGTTTTGCCAAGAGGAACTTTGGTGGTGGCAGCTGTATGGTTTGGGGGCTTCTGGGAGCGTGGTAAGGTTGCACTTGCCTTCACCTCTACCAGAATGAACAGTTCTGACTAGACTTCTGTCCTTGGGGAGAATTTGGTACCTTATTTAAGACGATTTCGCTGAGTTGAGCATGTCTTCCAGTAAGATAATGCCCCAATTCATGTAAGTCGTCAAATTTCGGATTGATTCGAATCGAAAAACATTAATTTGATGGAGTGGCCGTCACATTCTCCAGATTGCAACCCCATCGAAAATCTTTGGGGAATTTTAACTCGCAAAATGTATGCCCATAATAAGCAATTTGCTAGATTTGCTGAGCTGTGAGAGGCAGTTGTGACAGAATGGAAAGCTTTAGACGACTCCATATTGAAAAATCTAGTTAATAGTATGCCAAAAAGAATTTTAAAATTTGTGGAAAATAGAGGCAACAAAATTGCATATTAATTTTTTGTTAAAAATGAACTTAAAACAAAGAACAGACAAAAAACAATAAATGCGGTTATATATTTGCAATACATAAAAATCTGTTTTTAATTTTTAAACAGCAGGAGAGGAAATAACGGTACTTTATTTTCTACTCAATTTACTTGATCAGTGATGCAACTCAATAAAAAAAATAGTAAGGAGTCACTCCTATTGCAGGTTTTCTTTTAAATGCATTTTTCTGGGTGCGGTTATACTTATGCAAGGCACTGTATATCTACATACCTAATTAGACTCTTATTTCTTTTTCTTTCTATTTGGAAAAAAAAAACATAAATAAATAAAATATGCTGGAGAATGTAGATGAGTGTTGTCACAGAGTGTCTGTGTTCTGTGTATTAAACACACAAAACAACATCACGTTGAAAATTTCTTGGTCCATAGCACTCGATGTCTGGGAAGGCAAGTCAATATTTCAATTCACTTTTGTATGTTCCATACCTTCGTATGCCAGTGCTGCAGAAACTACTACTAAGGGAGTATTTGTAATCCCTTTGCGTTCAGTGAACTCCCGTACAAGTGGCGGATTAAACGTTGAGGGCGCCATAGGCAAGCATCGCATCGGCGGCGCCCCTATATTAAAAATATCTAGTACTATATAGTTTGATCGAAACCGCTGTACCGCGTTAATATGGGGGGGGGGCAAGGAAAAAGATTCTAAATTTACATGAGATCGATAAGTATTGTCTAAAATATCTAAGGGGTTCGGTTAGAAATATTTTAGTAAATGTTGTGCCGACTGGCCAACCGTAAATTTTGTAATCCAAGTTAACTCGAGGAAGATTCTCTAAACCGCGCCAACTACAGAGGAATCAGTCTGCTTAATATCGCCTACAAGATCCTCTCTGCCGTAATATGTGAACATCTGAAGGATTTCGTCAACAATCTGATTGGTCCTTATCAATGTGGCTTCAGGCCAGGAATGTCAACCATCATCACGTTGCGGCAGATCCTGGAAGAGACCTATGAACTCCAAATCGATACCCACCACCTTTTCATCGATTTTAAGGCCGCGTATGACAGCTTCTACAGAGACGAACTGTACAAAGCTATGTCTAGTTTTGGCATCCCTGCCAAGCTCGTTCGCTTGTGCAAAATAACGATGGAGAACTCATGTTGCTCCATCAAGGTTGGCGACGAGCTTACGGAATCTTTCGACGTCAAAAAAGGATTCAGACAAGGCGATGCACTGTCATGCGATTTCTTTAACACCGTTCTTGAGAAGATAGTGCAGAACTCCACCGTCAACACCAGAGGCACTTTCTTCCAAAAATCTGTTCAACTTCTGGCGTACTCCGATGATATTGATATAATGGGAAGAGCACAGGGTGATGTCAATGGTGCCTTTGTGAGAATTGAGGCAGGAGCGGCAAAAATGGGTTTAGCGGTAAATGAGAGAAAAACGAAGTATATGCGAGGATGGACACCTAACACCGACGAGTTGGCAGAGGAATTTGTCCACCTAGGCTCCGCTATAAGCACGGGCAATAACCCCAGCGCCGAGATCAGACGAAGAATAACTCTTTCTAATCGCTGTTTCTTTGGCCTAAGAAAGCAATTGAGTGGAAAAGCCCTCTCTCGAGCAACTTAAGTAGAATTGTACAACACACTCATCATCCCAGCCCTGCTGTACGGTGCAGAAGCATGGACCTTGAGAAAATCGGATGAAAGTGCCTTAAGCTGTTTCGAGAGGAAAGTTCTTCGGGTCATCTTTGGCCCCGTGTGCATGGAACTGGAATGGCGAAGAAGATACAACAGCTAACTTTACGGGTTGTACAACGACATGGACCTAGCCAGAAGGGTCAAGGTCCAGAGACTCAGATGGCTCGGTCATTTAGAACGGATGGACACCAATGCTCTGGCCCGGAAAGCCTTCGACACTATTCTCGAGGGACGTAGGAGGAGAGGAAGACCGCGAATCAGGTGGCGCACTCAAATGGAAGGGGACCTCAATCAACTTGGAGTGCAAAACTGGATACAGCTAGCTAGGGACCTAGCTGGCTGGCGGAG
The DNA here is from genome assembly GCA_920937365.1 of Sphaerophoria rueppellii. Taxonomy (NCBI): domain Eukaryota; kingdom Metazoa; phylum Arthropoda; class Insecta; order Diptera; family Syrphidae; genus Sphaerophoria; species Sphaerophoria rueppellii. Next base: position 4,662,311 of record CAKKXW010000006.1, on the reverse strand, counting down.
ACTGTTAATTGAGGCCCAAGTCCACAACGGACTCTAGCGCCACCTTAAGTAAGTAAGTTAGTTGTCTCCTAGTCTCTTTGATTTGGTCTAAAGAAATGGACTTGCCATTCGATTCATTTTCCTTTTATCAATGTAAAACATGAAAACAAAACCGAAAGAGTTAGGAGAATGAATGACTCCATAAAAATGCGTTATAGATTTGCTTTCAATTAAATATACGGGTAAACGGGTAGAACCGCACAAACAAACACAAACTCACGACTCACGACGAGTCGTATGAACCTATGAGTTGCATCAAATAAAATAAGTTATCGAGTATTTAGTAAAGAAGATGAACAAAAAACCATGATTACCTTCATTCATTCTGAAAACAAAGAAAATATAGAAAAAAAAAAAACAAAACAACATTGGTTGACAGGGTTTCGTCGATCACCTTCCATAGCTTCAAAATGTCTCTATTTAACCTTTTTTTTTTATTCTGTTGTTGGATACGCATAATGAAACTGGCCGGATGGGCTAGAGAGTCAAATTAAATGGTTTATACCTAACTCGACTCCATTATATTTCAAAGAAAACAAAAAAACTGGTAAGACACGATGAACAATGCGATATAGTTTGGCCAACGACAAGGCAAGGAGCAACCTAACGAACGAAAACGGTAGATAATATGAAGAAGACGAATATTGTAGTAGTGGTTAGCGGGGTGGCGGTGTTGAGGGGCAACATCATCGTGACCAAACGGCCAGCAGGACAGAAGGCACTTTAAAATTGAGGCTTACAGAATGAATTTATTAAATGAAGTCATTTAATGGTTTATCAATTTGGACCTTTTCAATGTGCTTCCCTTGAGGGCAAGAAGTATTTTCCAACAAATTTTAGTGTGCTTTTCTGTTTACTTTTTTTGTTGGTTCTGCGCCAGATGTATATAATACACCTATTGTTGCTGTTTGTAGGTAAATATGTGATGTTTACTTACAATAGCAAAGTGTACAGTGTTGTGTGGTGCGTTCTAAATTACCGATGACATTTTGTTTTTTTTTTTGTTTTTTTTTTTTCAGTTATTTTTTTGCGTCGGCTATTTCACCAAGAACCAATTGCGAGTCTTGCCCTACTATAGGGTTAAAAGTATCAAACCCAAGGAAAAGTCATGGTTTGATTCAAGCTTGAAAGAGGTTAACAGGGAAAAGGAAGTAAAGTTCCGGTGTTTTAGAGCCAACCCATATCCCAAAGGCAGTAAGAATTTTTGATCATTTGTAAAAAATATGTAGAATTCTTCTTCCTCGGTTCCTACGCTCGTTGACAATGACACTCCAGTTGTTCTCTCTCGCGAAAGCGAACCTTTTTGCTAGGCAGTTTGCCGCCAACTCCTCGCTGCCAGAGAGTGTCATGACTCCGCCTGTTCTTGAGCGCGTCAATGATTCCATGGGACAAATCTTCTTCCGAACTCGTGCTGTGACGAGAGTCTTAAATGATCTCAACATACATAAATCCGCTGGTCCGGATGGTATCCCCGCTATTGTTCTGAAGAGGTGTTCTTCCACGCTGTCAAAACCACTGCGTAAGCTTTTCCATCTATCCTTTTCTTCTTTGCTCGTTCCGAGCAGATGGAAAACAGCATTTGTCCAGCCTATCCCAAAAAAAGGCGAATTCTCTTCTCCCTCCAATTATCGTCCGATTGCACTTACGTCCCTTCTTTCTTAGGTCATGAAAACGCTGATAAACTATCAGCTCAAGAAATATCTCGAAGACCGAAAGCGAAACCGAACAAATCTTTACATCGTTTTGGAGAAAGTTAGATTGTTGCACTTGATATTTCAAAGGCATTTGATAAAGTCTGACATCTTGCTCTTTTATCGAAAATGCGTGCCTTCGGTATCGATGAATCCCTTCTTCATTGGGTTGGAAACTTTCTTTCGAACCGTTCCATACAAGTTGCATTGGACGGATTCAAGTATGAAACCCAAAGTAAAAATGCTGGTGTCCCCCAGGGCTCCGTTTTGTCTCCGACCCTCTTTCTCATTTTCATAAATGATTCCTTGTCTGTTACTTCTAATCCAATCAATTGTTTCGCTGAAGATAGTACCCTTAGCTTTTCATATTCGTTTCCAGACTCACATCCTTCTTCTTTGGATGTGGAACTGGAAAGGCAAAATATGACAAGATCATTAAACTCTGACTTAAACAACATTGTCTAATGGGGATTTAAAAACCGTGTAGAGTTTCATGCTTCGAAAACTCAATGCTGTCTTGTATCTTTGAAGCGAGATATACCCCCCTTGTCATTGTCCATGAGTGCCACCTGCATCAACAAGACCGAACATCTCGAGATTCTCGGTATGTGCATCACTGGCCACCTCTTATGGAACGAGCACATACGCGATGTCGCCAAAAATGGCGAAAGATATCTGGGTTTCTTAAGACGGTGCAAGAAATTTTTCTCCCCGTCTGATCCGGCTAATATCTATTAAACCTATATCCGTCCAAAGCTTGAGTACAGTTCACATCTCTGTTTTGGTGCTCCAGTTACTTACTTAAACCTCTTGAATAGAATACAAAAATGAGCTATAAGAATGATTGGTGATAGAGAGATCACTGACGCATTCACACCTTTAGATCACCATCGCAACGTAGCGTGTCTTTCCTTGTTCTATAGCTACATCCACGGTTATTGCTCTAGTGAAATAGCCAGTTGCATTCCTCCCCTCAAACAATTCAACCGTTATACTCGCGCTTCTAGCTTCTTCGTTCTTTAGCCGTACTACGCGAATGTGGAACTCTCTTCCACACTCTGTCTTTCCCAGTCACTACAATGTTCAAGAATTCAAGACCAATGTACACTGACACCTCCTTTCCAACCCCTTCCGTTCTTCCTAATGCACTCACTGTGCCTCTGGCATAAAAAGGGTATAGAAATCCCTTGAGTGGGTGGTAATTATAAAAAAAAAATCTGGAAACTAAGGTTTTGATAGAAATCAAACTGAATACTTGATCTTATCTGAATTACAGGACATTGCTTGTGAGCAGAAAATTTTGTTAATACTATTATAATCTTTTTTTTTTTGTTCTAATATAAGCTACCCCTCAATGTTCGAAACGTCAAACATCATCGACTCATGTTCGAAGAGTAAAACGTCATCGATGCTATTTGACGTTTGCGACAAAGAATTCTTTCCTTTTTTTACGAAATATAAATCAGTCTTATTCTTTCTTTTGTACCGGTAAGAAAAATTTTTAAAAATAAAACTTAGACTTTAATAAAATAAAACTAAAGAAAATTAGACTTTAATAATACAAAAAGGGATTTTGATAGAAGAAGATGGCTGTGGCAGAGAGAATAATAATCTGCTACTGGTGCACATCCGAATAGTCCAAAATGCACCATTGACGCTCCCATTAAATCAACACTAAATAGTTACTTTATCGGGTTGCATTGGACGCTTTTGGGTACCATGTTAATTGCTATTGCCCTAAAGTCAAAATTTGTTTGTTGTCCCCGATTAAGATTATTATGGTGTCCCAAAAGAATGCCCGTCTATGGTAGGAATAGAAAAAAATAAACAAAGCAGTAAATTTGACAAAATAAGAAAAAAAAAAAGTTATGCATGCGTGCTTAAAGGCTTAATCACAAACACGCTTTTGCTTCGGCCTCATTTGCGTTACGATGCACCCGCTCCGAATTTGCTTTGAATGACATCATCTTCCCTCCAAAACTGCTTTGCCACTTTACTGTTTTTGAAGTAGATCTTCTTTGATTTTTGTAAAGACTTTGAAAATCAGCTATACCCACCACAATCAAGAATTAATTAAAATCTACTTCACTCTGAAAAAAACTTAATTCGATTTTACTTTTAAAATCTACTTCACTCTGAAAAAAACTTAATTCGATTTTACTTTTACTTGGTATTTCCAAAATCCGCTCCGATTAACTCCTTAAGTACATAATCTAACACCTTCTTATTTTCATCAAGAATCTATCCTTATACACGAACAACTAGCGGACACAACCACGATATATCAACCCATACAAATAACTGAACTGTTGTTAGAGTTAAGGCTGAATTACGTCGGAACACAAAGTGCCAAAAAGTACAAAACTGTGGAAATTATGTGCTGTACTGCTTCTACAAATGCATTTTAAAATCTACTTCGCTTTTTCTCAATCTTCTTCACTGTATTCCCAAATCTACTTCGATTCCATTTTTTTTTCAAGTGGTAACGCTGCTCCAAAAACAAATGAATTCTGTTTGTGTACTTTTTTCTTAAACAGCTGTTGAGCTGTCAGACAAAGCAAAAGTTCAGCATATTTGAACTAGAGCTTCCGTTTGGAATCACGTTACGTACTAAACGTGAAGTCGAAACGTCATTGTGATAGCAAGCATTGAATTCCTATAGCTGAACTCCTAAACATCAGGCGAAGCTGACGCGTCTTTGTGATTCAGCCTTAATTTATCTTAGCCGTTTAAATAACGTTCTCACTTCCATGTGTGTCTGTGTTTTGTTCATTTTTATTGAAAAACGTATAGCATTATCTACAGTGTATTTTGATCACGTAAATTTGATTACTTTCAGTTGGCATTTGGGCGTGTCATTGTTTAAATTATTCAACACAGTAACATTGTTCCTTCCACTTTTTAAATTTAAAATTTATTTAAAATTGTGAATATTTAACTGTGTTTTTTTGAAGTTAGGGTTACGGTTACTGCTTCCGTTCTGAGGTCAATTTATTTTCACGAATTTATTTCATTTTAGTTTGACGAATGCATGTAAGATCTTAGTAGCCTAATCTTTTTCTGGTTTTAATATAAGAATAAGAATAACATCAGACAGGAGCCTTTCATCGGACACGATGATAGCCAACAATTCCGTGAACCCGACCAAGAAGAAGTGAAAACCGCAATATCACGGTTGAAATCCAACAAAGCCGCTGGAGCAGATGGACTAGCTGCTAAGTTGTTCAAAGCAGCAGGCGACGAGCTAGATAGGAGCATGCACCAAATCATCTGTAAGATATGGTCAGAGGAATGCATGCCCGATGAATGGAACCTCAGCATTGTTTGTCCGATCCTGAAAGAAAGATCCTGAAAAAAGGGAGATCCTCTAAACTGCGCCAACTACAGAGGAATAAGTCTACTAAACATCGCCTACAAGATCCTCACTGTCGTAATATGTGAACGTCTGAAGCCTTTCGTCAACAATCTGATTGGTCCTTATCAATGTGGCTTTAGGCCAGGAAAGTCAACCATCATCACGTTGCGGAAGATCCTGGAAAAGACCTATGAACTCCAAATCGATACTCAACACCTTTTCATCGATTTTAAGGCCGCGTATGACAGCATCTACAGAGACGAACTGTATAAAGCTATGTCTAGTTTTGGCTTCCCTGCCAAGCTCGTTCTCTTGTGCAAAATGACGATGGAGAACTCACGCTGCTCCATCAAGGTTGGCAACGAGCTTACGGATTCTTTCGACGTCAAAAAAGGATTCAGACAAGGAGATGCACTGTCGTGCGATTTCTTTAACATTGTTCTTGAGAAGATAGTGCAGAACTTCAATGTCAACACCAGAGGCACTATCTTCCAAAAAATCTGTTCAACTTCTCGCGTACGCCGATGATATTGTTATAATGGGAAGAACACAGCGTGATGTCGTTTCTGTAGATGCTGTCATACGGGGACTTAAAATCGATGAAAAGGTGGTGGGTATCGATTTGGGTATCGATTCTTTTTATTTTATCGTAAATAATATCTATTATGAAAATGTTTTTTTCAAAAAAGGACTCCTCAACACTCATTGACATACTCAATTACACATGCTCATGTAAGGCAACCCAGTGGCAAATTTCCCAATTTTCACCAAGGAATCACCATGCGATTCACCAAGGAATGGGAGCTTCACTCATGAATTTGAAGGTGAATCATTTGGTGAAATTTACACAGGTCTGTCATTGGAGTTCACCAAGTGAATTTCTTGGTGAATATGCATCAGTGAAGTAATTGAATAAAAGTATTCTGTGTTTTCATTCGTTCTCTAACTCCGATGAAATGTTAAATGATAGTTCATTGGTGAACTCATCCCTTTTTGAAAGTTGAATTTTCCACTAAGTACTCTTTTCATGGCTGAAAAATATTATGAAAATGCTGTGAAATCAAAAACTACCAAATGTAAATATCAAAACAAATTTATTAATTAATATTTCTGAAAAGAACACAATATTGTTTTAAATAATAATCTGGGTCTTCCACTGTTTCTTTCAATTGTTTGCCGCTAAACGACTCCTTTTAAGCTGCTCCACACTCCAGATTCCAGAATACCTTTAAAATTGTTTAGATGTTTAGTTTAATTTCATTTCTATATATATCGAAAATAAATACCTATTTACACTCATGTTTTCTCCTGTGCTGTTTAATTATTACTAATTCACCTAAAAACGACTTACACTGAAGTGAAGAATTCACATCAACTGTCTTTAACTAAGATTTCGATTGCACTGATTGAACATAGAAAAAAACATTTTTTTAACGATCAAAGACAAAAGTAGTGGAAAAATCCAAAACTATTGGTCGTCACCGGTCGTCGTCGCGTCGTGTTCGAGCAATAAAAGTTGAATGTACATAATGTTTATGTACACGGATTCTTGCAGGTCATTTCCACCCTTAAAAAAAAAATAAAAAAAAACTATCAGCTGCACTAGTAGCTAGACAATATTTTTGTTTCTTTTTTGTTCGTTTATTCTTCTTCTTATGAATACAACACACAGTGCTCAATGCCAATTGCGAACTCATGATGCTGTGCAGGACTTTTCCTTACTGAAATCACAACGTTTAGGTATGCGAAGAAACGAAAGCGTTAGTAGAACAGAGATATTGTACAGAGGAAGAAAGGCATTACTTTATTGCTATGAAATCATTTCTTTATTTTTCCTCTTAAAAGTGTGGAATGAATTCCTTGCTCTTTTCACCAAAATTTTTCACCAAGGATGAAATTTGCCACTGGGAACTGCAACAAATTGATAAACAAAATAAGAAACTAACACCACAAAAACTTCAATTAGGTTTAAAATTAACCCTCTCCACTCCACCACCAAGAAAATAAATGTTAACTGTTTAACGTTGTTAAGTTAGGGTTTTTTTGTTTTGTTTTGTTTTGTTTTTTTTTCTTTATTTTGGTTTCTTCCATGCCACAACTCCTGAAAGCAGTGAACATTTTGATTTATTATAGCTTCATTAGACATCGTCGAAAAAGAAACTTGATTCTTCATACATATACTTATACATATACCAAATACCACGAATCCGCAACAATCATTATAATTAAGTTCATTGAAGATTCTTTGTTTGCAGCCACCAAGTGACAGCGAACACTAGGTTCGCTAGCCGTGAGTGACAAAACGGCAATATTTCATAACACACACACGTGCAGTTAGAGCTGCTGAATCATCACTACGAACATAATACCAGAGACATTTGAGAACATTATACGTTTAAGATGAGTCGGTGATGTCGAAACATGGTGGCGGATGTTAATGCAGAGACATGTTCAGTTTTCTTTTTCGTTGGTAATGTCTTACTCTTGATTGAGGCCTTGCGAACCCAGGAACCAAATTTTTTTTTATGGCACAAAGATTGCTCCCAAATTAAGCTGAAGAGCTCGATCGAATTTTTTTTATTTGTGTGTCGAATAGTCCATTTGTTGAAAAAGGCATTAAGCTTTATAGCATTAGGCTAGGAGCGGAGCATCAAAAATGCTTCAAAAACGGGGAAAACTAAACTATCTGCCTCGAGTGTTAATATTTGGTATATCATTATTCTGCCTGGCCTAAAGCAACACTGGTACGTGCCGATTATTGTGTTGCAGAACGGTTTAAGACGCTCACACAGTACGTTGGATTGGGTTTTGTATGCAACATTAAGCAGGTATATGCCGCGGTAGGTTTTGCATGACATAGGATCGCCTTTTTTGTAGATGGGGCATATGGAGCTTATCGACCAGTCAATGGGCATGCATTCTTCCTCCCACATTTTGCTGATGACCTGGTACATTCGGTTCATCAAAACACCTCCTCCATATTTAAAAAAGTTCCGCAGGTATGCCATCCGACCCGGCGGACTTGTTATTTTTTAGCTTTTGGATGGCTCCTTCTACCTCTTCTGCGCTGGGGGCTGGGACTGGGTCTCTTTCGTCATAAGCTCGCTCGACATTTTGCGAATTCAGCAGTTGTTGGAAGTGCTGCTTGAAAAAATCTACAATTCCCTGTGCTTCGGTAACTAGGTTTCCTTCAATGTTTCCAAGAGCCAGTATTCCGGTTCTGAAACCAGAAGCTAATTGCTTCGACCTTTTAAAGGAACATCGGTTGTTGTTCATGGCCCGAGACTCTTCTAGACGCAAATGCAAACGTGCATTTTCCGTCTTTCTTTTTAATAACGAGCACTCATCATCATGCCACGGGTTCTTTTTCGAGGGTGACTGGTAACCTATGGTGGTCTCGGCTGGAAAAAACCTATGAACTCCAAATCGATACCCACCACCTTTTCATCGATTTTAAGATCGCGTATGACAGCATTGTAGTGTCCGTAGCTTAGTGGTTAGGTGCGTCGGCTGCTAAGCAGAACGTCGTGGGTTCGAGTCCTACCTGGGGCCATAGTTTTTATTTCATCTTTCACGGGCACTGCCTCTTGCGAAGAACTGACAAAACTTCCAAGAGTATTATCTGTCATGAAAAAGTGCTTCTCAAGTTTGCCGTTCGGAATCGGCGTTAAATTGTAGGTCCCCTCAATTCTTCACACGCACTTAGAGAATTGTTGATGAGAGTAAGCCACTTAGGCCTTGGCTCTTCAAGAGCTGTCGCGCCACTCTATTTTTATTTTTTATGACAGCATCTACGGAGACGAACTGTATGAAGCTATGTCTAGTTTTGGCTTCCCTGCCAAGCTCGTTCGCTTGTGCAAAATGACGATGGAGAACTCACGCTGCTCCATCAAGGTTGGCAACGAGCTCACGGCATCTTTCGACTTCGAAAAAGGATTCAGACAAACGATGCACTGTCGTGCAATTTCCTTTAACATCGTGCTTGAGAAGATAGTGCAGAACTCCACCGATCCTTTTGTAATAAAATAGAAGAAACCTCTTAAGCCTCTAGACTACGAAAAATTCTTTCAATAAATCCAGTGATGCCCAGCTGTCGGAAAAGGGCCGATGGCTCCTGGACAAGTCACTCACTTTCCCGGTAACAATCAGTTGCACTCAATTACTACTACATCATATCCACAAGGTCAAATCACAAGGGACAAACTGCGATGGGCGATCAAAAGCTTCAAACCCTTCAAATCGGCAGGACCAGATGGCATTATTCTAGCTGAACTACAAAAAGCCTCAGACATAATCACTCCAATCCTTGAGGTCATGTTCAATAGCTGCCTGCATCTGATCCATATTCTCTCAGTATAGAGAGAAGTGAAAGTTGTTTTCATACCAAAGGCGGGAAGGCGGGAAAATGCTTGCAAGTTAATCCTAAAGACCTCAGACCCATAAGTCTATCATCAGTCCTTCTTAAGGCATTAGAAAAACTGGTAGACATACAGTTATACACCTCAGAGCAAACATTGACACAAGACTCATGTCTATGTCTCAACATGCCTACTGTAAGAGAAAATCGGTTGAGATGGCTCTACACACTTTAGTACGCACACTCTCTCCATCATAAAGGGTATACTTTTGTTGCATTCCTTGATATAGAAGGCGCTTTTAACAACATGGACACATCTTCTATCGCATCTGCACTGTCATTTCTGAATGTGGATAGTTCGCTTGGTGAGCTAATTCATACAATACTAACTAGCAGAATAATTTACTCAGAACTAGGCGGCTGTTCCGCCTAGAAGATCTGTCAGCAGAGGTATGCCGCAAGGCAGAATCACTCACTGGCTATACACATCCGAAATCCGTATGGTGTGACAGTATGTTGGTCTGCCTTGGACGTAAAAATGAACTGCGATAAGCGGATCACTTTGTACGAACCCATCTGCGGCACTAGAAACCCTACTCTATCTAACACCTCTGCATATAATAAGCAAACAAATAGCTGCTAGTTCTGCTATTCGCCTGAATGCCTCTTCACAGTAGACTAACAATAGCATTGGCCACTCTGTTATTCTCAATTATCTAGAATCAATTCCAAAGAACATAGACTACACCATTCCCCAACTACAGTTCGATAGGAACTTTCAATCTTCTATACCTTCCAGATCCTTCTGGGAAAATAAAACATTCCTGGAAGACGAGGCAATCCAATTAAATACAGATGGATCGAAAACTAGTGATGGGGTTGGTGGAGGTGAGTACGACTAAAACTAAGTCTCTCATTCAGCCTTCCAAATCGTTGTAGCGTGTTTTAGGCAGAACTTTTGGCAATTAAGGAGGTCCTGTCCGGGGTCAGAGAAAACCTACTATCCACATCTGATATCCGGATTTTCTCAGATAGTCAGGCAGCTTTAAAATCCCTGGACTCTGCCTCTACAAACTACAAACTCAATTACGGTCCAAAACTGTCGATTATCTCTAATGCAGTTGGCACAACAGTTTAACATTCATCTTCGCTGGGTGCCGGGCCATAGAGACATTCCTGGAAACTGTAAAGCCTATGAACTCGCCAAATATGGTAAAACATTACCCATTAAACCACAATGGCTAATGTTAGACCAATCGCTACATGCAAACTTTTGCTACAACAAGATGCTATTAAGAGAACTAACATCAGGTGGAATAACATTACCACCTGTGTAACGAAGCGTTACATGCTCTCATACAACAACATCGATTTTTCCCAACAAATACCAAGTACACGGTCAATTTTGCATTTTCGAATGCATACAATTCACGTTTATATGCAGGCAAAACTTAGTCGTGCCTTGAATTTATACCAAGAAATGCATAAACAAAGAATCTCGTATGACTTATTAACACATGGCGTGTTTACATTCATCATCGATAACATTCTTATAGCATGGCAGCAAGTTACACCAAAACACATGAAAGTTTAACTTTAATGTTCGTACAATTCACACCTGGTTTTAGTAATAAAGTTCATATGAGGATGAGTACTTTCGTACTAAAATCACCACTACCACTACTTTTCATCACTACCTTTAGTTGTCAACTTCAACTTTGAGTGTTTTTGGTCATTCCCGCCGCGGCGCGCCGACCGCAATTTCAATTTTAAAGCTTCCTCCCACAAGTGGTAAGGGGTTTTAAATATTGAAGGAAATTTGTCCTCTGTGCCACCAGGGGCCGTCCGTACATAAACCTGCTTATGCCTGCCTTGCCAACGTGCCACCAGGGGCCGTAAATTAACCTGCAGATCGAACAGAGTTTATGCCTGCCGTGCCAACGTGCCACCAGGGGTCGTAAATAAACCTGCAGATCGACCAGAGCTTATGCCTGCCGTGCCAACGTGCCACCAGGGGCCGTAAAAAAACCTGCAGAGTTATTGCCTGCTGTGTCACGTCACCAGAGCTTATTGCCTGCCGTGCCAACGTGCCACCAGGGGCCGTAAATAAACCTGCCGATCCACCAGAGCTATTGCCTGCCTTGCCACTAGGGGCCGTAAATAAACCTGCCGATCCACCAGAGCTATTGCCTGCTGTGCCACCAGAGCTTATTGCCTGCCGTGCCAATGTGCTACCAGGGGCCGTAAATAAACCTGCCGATCCAACAGAGCTATTGCCTGCCGTGCCACCAGAGCTTATGCCTGCCATGCCAACGTGCCACCAGGAGCCTTAAATAAACCTGCCGATCCACCAGAGCTATTGCCTGCCGTGCCAACGTGCCACAAGGGGTCGTTAACGTACCTGCTGATCCCCCGGAAATAAAACCGGTCGAGTAAAAAAATTACCAAATTGACAAACTGAGACAGGAAAAGGAAATCCAGTAGTGACAGCCCTATCGCCAGTCGGGACCGGAACCGGACATCCGTCAAGCGGAAGCTTAAAAATAGATCCAATCACACAAGGGAAATGACGCCAGAGGATATCCGTTTTAACACGTTTAAAAAAATTCAACCGAAACTGAATTATTTTCTATATTTAAGTTGTAGTTATTAAGTGTTTCCAATAATGAATTTGTTATTAGGTTCAGAAGACCTATCATTGGAGTTTCGTGTTTTCTTCAATAAACCTTGGCGAGACCGGCGAGCGAAACCTCGGCTGGGAAACTAAAAGCACATCACACCTGTCAGGCAACGAAAAAAATGTTTGGCCTTATCTGAACTCAAAGAGATCAAGATGCCTGATATCTCTAAGCAGATTGCATATAAGCTCGTTAATTGGACACTGCCTAAAAGGAAGACACGCCGCGCGACGACTGGGCGTATTTTCTAATGATTTCTGCAGAAGCTGCATGGACGAGGAGGAGGAGATGTGGAAATAGTTTTTCACCTCCTCTGCACCTGTCCTGCTCTGGCTAATGAACGTATGATTCACTTGGGAAAGAACTCTGATTGGTTTCAATGAGCTTTGGAAGAAAGCCTATTTAGATATTAGATGTGGTATCACAATGGGCCTTCAATGCCTAAGTGTATCCTTTACCATCCATGACAACCACTTTAACCTAACCTAACCTATATTGCGTTCCACCTGTAAAAAAAAACCTGACCGAATGTACCTTAGTTTTTGATTTATCAGCGACGTGTTAGCATTATAAACTATAACACATTCATATCAATATCAAAAATGCAGTGACGGATTAAAAGTTGAGAGCGCCCGCGCGCCGTAGGCAACCGTATCATCGGAATCCCTATATTAGAAATTACTCGTATTATAGTTTGACCGAAACTGTTGTACCACATGATTTTTAGAGTTGTCAAGTCGAATTGGCAAACAAGTGGGCTCAGGACCGATTTTTATTACAACAAAAGTGGGTGGTAAGTAGTGTCCGTAGCTTAGTGGTTGGGTACGTTGGCTGCCAAGCAGAACGTCGTCGTGGGTTCGAGTCCTACTCGTGCCTAAAGTTTTTATTTCATCTTTCACGGGTACTGCCTCTTGCGAAGAACTGACAAAACTTCCAAGAGTATCATCTGTCATGAAAAAGTGCTTCTCAACTTTGCCGTTCGGAATCGGCGTTAAATCGTAGGTCCCCTCAATTCTTCACACTCACTTTGAGAATTGTTGATGAGAGTTAGCCACTTAGGCCTTGGCTCTTCAAAAGCTGTCGCGCCACTCTATTTATTTTATCTAAAAGAGGTAAGTGCGGTGCGTGGTCAGAAGTTTTCTTCTTTAACAAGCACTTCATCAAATCACTGCGCCGTTTGAAGCCTCGCGCTCCTAGGGCACATGCCTACCTTGCCTTTAGGATAATACGCAACTGAACCAATGGATATTTTGCATTATTCTTTTATTGATATCAAGTTTAAACACAAACCACATTTTGTGGTTTTTTTACTTTGCTCTTTTGTGGTATTCGGAAAATTTTAATTGCATAAAAATAGGGTTAATAAGGTAGACAAATTTTCTCGTGTTTCGTTAATACTGTTTATGCGAAGTTATTGATGTATTTAAACAGAATCACCACATATGCACACGTTAACACGTTTATCTGGTATTCCATCCGAATTCACATTGTTATAACGTCACTTGAAGTGAATAAATGGATATGGGACATAGGAATGTGTGCATTGCAAGGTTATTCAAATAAAGCAGTTGAACGTTTTATAATTTCTGGAAGAAAACTCATTTCATTTCGAAAATCTGACAACTTTACCTTCAAATCTGCTGATCTAGGTACAGGTTGCTCTTTATTTACTTTTTTTTGTTGGTAAAAATCAAGATTTTAAGATATTAATGTCGTTTTGATAGTAATTTTGTTTTTTTTTTAATATTAAACACACACTCAAGGGGTTTCTTTATACCTTTATTATGCCATAGACACAACAAGTGCTTTAGGAAAGAGGGGGAAGGGATTGGAGAGGTGTAAATTGGTCTTAAATTCTCGAACACTGCAATGATCGGGAAAAACAGAGTGTGGAAGAGAGTTCCACATTCGCGTAGTACGGCTAAAGAATGATTCTCTATACTTGAGCGGACGACCGAAGATGGGCTCGAGGGTAAACTGATGGGCATTCCTGAAAGCGCGGGTATTATAGGCGAATTGTATGAGGGGAGGAATGCAACTGGCTATTTCACTAGAGTAATTACCGTAGAAGTAACGGTAAAACAGAGAGATCTACGAAACGTTACGATGATATTCGAATGAAGTGAATGAGTTAGTGATGTCTCTGTCACCAATCATTCTTACTGCTCTTTTTTTGCATACCATCCAAGAGGTTTAAGTAAGTAACTGGAGCACCAGAACAGAGATGTGAATTGTACTCAAGCTTTGGACGGATATAAGTCTTATAGATAATAGCCAGACCAGACGGGGAGAAAAATTTCTTGCATCGTCTTAAGAAACCCAAACATCTTGCGGCATTTTTGGCGACATCGCGTATGTGTTCAGTCCACAAGAGGTGGTCAGTGATGCACATACCGAGAATCTTGAGATGTTCGGTCTCATTGATGCAAGTGCCACTCATGGAAAGTGGCAAAAGGGCTATATCTCGCTTCAACGATACCAGAGAGCATTGAGTTTTCGAAGCATTAAACTCTACAAGGTTTTTAATTCCCCATTGGACAATGCTGTTTAAGTCAGAGTTTAAATAGCTTATCATATTTAGCCGTTGCAGTTCCACATCCGAAGAGGAGGGATGTGAATAAGGAAACGAATATGAGAAGCTAAAGGTACTATCGTCAGCGAAACAATGAATTGGATTAGAAGTTACAGACAAGAGATCATTTATAAAAATGAGAAAGAGGGTTGGAGACAAAACGGAGCCCTGGGGCACACCAGCATTTATATTGTGGGTTTCAGACTTGAACAAGTCCAGTACAACTTGTATTGAACGGTTCTAAAGAAATTTTCTAATCCAACGAAGAAGGGATTCATCGATACCGAAAGCACGCATTTTCGATAAAAGAGCAAGATGCCAGACTTTATCAAATGCCTTTGAAATATCAAGTGCAACAATCTTACTTTCTCCAAAGCGATTTAAAGATACGTTCCACTGTTCGGTGAGATAAACTATCAAATCACCAGTGGACCTGTTGCTGCGAAAGCCGTACTGCCGGTCTAAGCTTTCGGTCTTCGAGATATTTCTTGAGCTGATAGTTTATCAGCGTTTCCATGACCTTAGAAAGAAGGGACGTTAGTGCAATCGGACGATAATTGGAGGGAGAAGACGATTCGCCTTTTTTGGGATTGGCTGGACAAATGCAACTGTCCGGAACGACCCCAGAAGAGTAGGATAGATGGAAAAGGGGTTTTGCCAGGATGGACGAACACCTCTTCAGAACAATAGCGAAGAGTTGGCGGCGAACTGTCTAGCAAAACGGTTCGCTTTCGCGGGAGAGCTAACAGCTGGAGTGTCATTGTCTACGAGCGTAGGAACCGAGGAAGAAGAAGAATTCTACATATGATTTACAAATAATCAAAACTTCTTACTGCCCTTGGGACACTGCAGTATTTTTTGCCTTAATCCTTGGTCATGTAAAAATTTGGTCCGCCGAATATGGACATTGCAGATCTTCCTGGCTTGTTTAAACTTGTTCCAGTTTTCCTCTGTTGGGTTGGCTCTAAAACACCGCAACTTTACTTCTTTTTCCCTGATAATCTCTTTATAGCTTGAATCAAACCATGACTTTTCCTTGGGTCTGATACTTTTAACCTTGGTCGGGATAAAAGTTATCATTCCCAAAATAATCAAATTAGTAATCATATCTGCGCTGCAGTCTACGTCACTATCAAGGAAGCATAGTGACCAGTTAAAGATCCGGAAAAAGTTGTTGAGACCGTCCCAGTTGGCTTTCTCGTATTGCCACACGGTTCTCCTCGGAGCTCTTTCTCTAACTGGATTAGCTTGACACGAGAAATTTGCAGATATATTACTATGGTCTGATCTGCCTAGAGGCGTTAATACACTGATAGTGAATTTATCAGGGTCAGACCAAAGACTATATAACAAGCAAAGATGTCGCACGTAGAACAAAAATCTGTGCCTGCTTTTTTCCACCATCCCTTTTTTACAATGGGTCCAAAACATGAGTCTAGGAATTAGAAACATTTCACATGTTGTGGATACATACTGTGCGAAAAAGAGCGTTGCTATTTATACTGAAAAGGTAGAGGGAGAAACAATGTATTTCATGTTTATGAGTAGAAAAAACAACAACAAAACCTATGCCTATATGCACAAGCAAGTTAGGTTAATCGTTGATGATCGAGTTAAAATGAAAGAAGGGTGAGTTGATGTCCTACACATATACATATGTGTATTCATATTGTCTTAGGGATTTTGTTTTTGTTAGCTGCGTAAAAAAATGCAAACCAGTTCTATTAATTTTTTTTTCTTGAAAGTTAAAAAAACCTTGAAAAGTGAGTTTTGATTATGTTCGTGAATAATGATTTGTGGTAGTTTGAATATATTGGGTATGGGTTTTGCTTTTGTTTTGTTTTTACTTCTTGGGGTTGGTTGTGATTTGAAAATCGTATTCAATCACATATTTAATTTTAAATGTAGGTCAAGAAAAGATTGACTTATTGATGTGAGGATTTATTTATGCGTAAATTAAGTATGTACCAGAGATTAAAATGAGTCAAGTATTGCTTGTAAGTTTCGGGTATTTACTCAAAAAAAACGAGTTTGATCAAACTGAGTCAACCATCAAACAAGTAATTTCGAGTTTTTTTATTCATGAGTAAAATTATTTACAAGTCATCCCTTATTTCAAACGAGTTCAAACGAGTTTACTGATTGAAAGTAGAATCGCTTACAATCACCACTCCATTATTCATGGCGCTTGTAAGTAAATCGAGAAATATTGTTTGGTTTGTTTGAGATTTGTGTGCTGAGTGGAAATGTAGGTAATTTATGGTCAGGAGGTTTATTTTCATGGTTGATTCTTTTCATTCTCGAATTTTTATACCAGTGTATAATTTTTAGAAAAAATAGAAACGAATAGAAATAAAAAAATCCACATATTTTGATTCTTTTGATTTTTTGTGTTCAAAAAACCATTGTAGAATAACAACAGGACCTTGTGTATGGGTTTCAATATACATTTTGATTTCATGAGCAAATTAATCCGCGTTTTCAGTTGAATTTTCTCCAGCAAAATCGGCGTACATATCACATTCCCTTGAAGAAACTGACGGTTGCATATCCAAAGAGTTCGTATTTGGTTCAATGGTTGGAGCTAGGGACTTTATAAAATCGTACATTTTAGTCTTCTCTGCTGCTTGTAATAATTTTATGTTGTTGCATGGCGGATATTAGAACGTAGCAGTCTTGAATGTTAGCTTGATCTCAGGATTAAATAAAGTCATAAGATAATGTTTCATTTTTCCTTTGAATTCAGTTAAATTGAATGAATTTGTTTCACCCAGGGTGCAGGTCGTCTCTTTAAAGGGAGACAAGAATATAACAATATCATTCCATAAATTATTTTTGATCTCTTGAATTCGTTGCAGATGTTGTTTCTGCTGTAAAACATGCACAATATCTGGCATATTTTTTTTGAATTGATTTGCACATCTCATACCTTAAATACCATACATTTTCTAGCTGTCCCTTCTACAACAGGATAACCAAAAACAAAATTTTTCCTTGACTACCTTCTACATCCTTCTGATTTCACTTGAATTCTAATATTGAAAAATGTACTCAGTGAAAAAAAAACCTTTTTTTTTATAAAAAAATGCGGAAAACCAAAAATTTTTACTGAAACTTATTCATTCATAGCTTAAACTTAAAACGTATTTTTATACCTGAATTTTTATTTTATTACTCTAATAACAACAAGTCAACATCGCACCTTAGAAAAGGATTACAATATATTATCCAGAAAGTAGTAGGTAGCTTGGTAATAGGTAGAAGGTCAGATATGTCATAAAAAGAGTAACAATATTTAAAATATCCTTACATAACTGCATTCTCTACCAACCGGAAGCACGTATTCCCACGACATAATCTTCGGCAATCACTTTTTTCTATAAAGGTATACAAACATAACATACCTAACCTACATTTAATGTATGCACTCATTAATAAATCCTTTCTTTAATTAATGTGAAAAATAATGTTTCCAGTGCGGATTATTATATTTATGACTGCAAATCCGGCCTCCTAAATCATTTAAAAATATTTTTATTCATTAAATTATAACCCATACAAAGCCTGCATCTTTCATTTTTTTTTCTTCGTAGAGAAAAGAATTTGAAACATTCAATCAATTTTACCCGAAAACTCGAACATGCTTGAGTAAGTACAAGCAAACAAATTGCTTGTGAATCAATTTGACTTGAAATGATCGAAACCGAAAAATATTTACGAGTTTCATCTGCTTGCTTGGTTTGACTTACAAGCCTTTTTACTTATGAATCAATTTATTCATAAATAAGGGTTGCAAACAAACGAGTATGAACAAGCACACAAGAAAAAGTTGGACGTGTTCGAACTGTTCAAACATACTCATTTTAATCTCTGGTATGTACCTATTTTTGTAAATTTTTCATCTCTTATTAATGTCTTTGGTTCTTTTTGGTTCATTACTATTGAAGTCGGTAATGGATCAATTCAATGAGGAAAATAGGTGATAGGTACATTTCATTTAATTTTTACTTGCGGATATGGCAAGTATTGAATTCGTAAGAAAAAAGGTTGAGATTTTGACATAATATTTAAGAAAACGATTTAAGAGAAGTGGATCCGCCGATTCCGTCAGTCTGTCTGTCTGTAAACGCACCTACAGCCTTAACCACTGGACTGAGGTTTCAGGGAATTCGCGAGCGTCATATTTTAATTTCTTTTTAATCCAAAATTTAGGGCAGCCATTATACAATTTTCTCAAAAACAGATCCTACGATTTTTTTTTTTCAAAATACTTATGTACAACGAAGGAGTGTTCTCACCAATCGTCTATTTTCTTGCAACCATTACATACAGATAGATATTATGTTGGTTTGTATGTATTTGAAAAATAAAAAGTGAAATAAATAGAATTTAAAATGTACCTACCTACCCAATCACCTGTCTTCCTCATTTAATTGATCCAGTACCAATTGATCAAAACTCACTTTTCAAGTTTTTGTATCCTTCAAGAAAAAAAAATAAACAAAATACGTTCGCAATTTTCCTACGAAGCTTACAAAAACAAAATCACCTAGACGCAATATGAAATATGAATACACATACAGGTGTAGGACATCAACTCACCCTTCTTTCATTTAACTCGATCATCAACGATCAACCTAACTTGCTTGTGCATATGACAAAACAATCATTTTTCTCTCTTCTGCTTCATAAAATTATTACAAATCTAGCAACAATGTTTTGGACCCATTGAAAAGGCATAGGTTTTGTTGTTTTTTTTCCACTCATAAACATGAAATACATTGTTTCTCCCTCTACCTTTTCAATATAAATAGCAACGCTCTTTTTCGCACAGTATGTATCCACAACATGTGAATTGTTTCCAATTACTAGACTCATGTTTTGGACCCATTGTAAAAAAAGGGATGGCGGAAAAAAGCAGGCACAGATTTTTGTTCTACGTGCGACATCTTTGCTTGTTATATGGTCTTTGGTCACACGTAAGAAACAAGTGAAGAGTATTTTCCGCTTGGCCATTAATGTCCGATATTCGAGTGGGCTCGGTGATAAGCTGAGTAAGGTGGTTAAACTCAGCAAAGGTCTCAGCACACATTCCTTCGTATCCTTACTTCACATAATTATTTTATTATTCATCCCCTCTAACCAACCATACCAATTCGGCGCAATATTTTGTTGTTCTTCTAGAAAAGCAACCTAACTCTCTTACTCGCATTATTGCAATTAAATATTATAGCGTACACACTCCTACTTACTGCGTTCGTTCCTGTCATTTTGTTCTCCACTAGGGAAATTTTATCTTGTTCTTGTTTTTGAGCTGTCAAACCAAGCAGAGCAGCAAAATTCAAAAATTCAATCCTTGGTAGTACTAGTCTAGTCTGTATACAAAGGGTACAACCCACTGATCTCTATAATAGAGATCAGTGGTACTACCTCTCTATTCACTATTTCGCTCAATCTCTCTCTCTCTTTCCCTCTCTCGATTTATGCGTAGTATACTAATCGGAACTTTACTAGAGTATCCGGACGATCCGGAAGATATAAAAAATAACAGCTTCGCTTCTTTACATAAAAAGTCATTAATTGAAAACGCCTTCAAAAATCGTTCAATAATTTCAGTTATTCAGAACTTCAATATCTGGCATCAAGACGAGCGGCAGCAGTAGCAGCAGCTTCCAACAACCCACCACCACCGCCTCCAGCACAGCCACCAACAGCTCTAGCAGGTTCCGGTCCGACTGGACTCACTCAACCACAACAGCCTCATGAATTCCATCCCGCCTACAGGATCCCCGGCTACATGGATCATTTGTACTCTCTCCATCAAAGAGCCAGCCCAACGCCTTCCTTCCATGGTATGTTTTGTTTTGCAATGTTTACTTCTCAAACAAAGTTATCAAAAAAAAAGCGTCACAAATCTTATAAACATATTATTTTCTCTTTAGACAATTACCTTCCTAATTTTGCGCCATCATTCCATTTAACAGGGCTTGGTTTGAACTCAGATTACTTGGGGTCACGTAGTGGTCCTTTGGGTGATATTCACCCAACTAGTTCCCTGGCTAGCTCCGAATTTCATTTTAGCATAGATGGATCGAGTCACAATAGCCCTCGACCTGGTAGCATTAGGGCAAGCATCAGTCGAAAGAGAGCTCTTTCATCTTCGCCATACTCGGACTCATTTGATATTAATGCGATGATTAGATTCTCACCTAATTCACTTGCAACCATTGTAAATGGTTCAAGAAATAGTAATGCCAGTGGATCCTATGGACATCTGTCAGCCGGTGGCATAAGTCCTAGTTTAGGAATACACACAAGTATAACACCACATTTACAACAACTACAGGCACATCTTCTTCGAGCTGGTGCTGGACTTCTACACCCAATTCCCTCTCATCATACATCACCCAGTACCGGAATGTTTTCTCTTGGTCATCATACCTTACAGGCAACGTGTTCAGCTGTTGGAAACTCGCTTTCCAAATCCATTGTAAGTAAATTGTGTTAAAATACTGTAAGCATCTCTTTCTTGATTTAAAAGGATTTTATCATAAAATCAATTAGCATTTTGAAGATATGTCGTCAAAAGATCTGAAACAGCCATCTTCAACGTCCAGTGGTGTTGTTCAGGTCGAAGCTGATAGTGCTTCTGCCAATACGTTTCCAGCTTCAGCTTCAGCAGCAACGAGGCGATATCGTTGCAAACGTGAACCAGCACTTAGTACAACACATCATACCAACGAATGTGCCGGACCGGCTGTCGATACAACTGATATTAAAGATGAACCTGGAGATTTCATCGAAACCAATTGTCACTGGCGCGATTGTGGCATTGAATTTTCAACGAGGGAAGAACTTGTCAAACATATTAACAATGATCATATTCAGGTGAACAAAAAGTCGTTCGTTTGCCGCTGGGAGGATTGTTCGAGAGATGAAAAACCATTTAAAGCCCAATACATGCTAGTTGTGCACATGCGTCGCCATACTGGAGAAAAACCTCACAAGTGCACGGTAAGAAATGTTAAGTTCCTTAAATATAAAAAAATTAACACTGCAGCAACCAATACCAACAATGTTGCGAGAAGCTAGAACTTGTATTATCAGAACTGTGATAATCTGACCTATTATTGCCAAATCTGTGATTCTAATTATAATATAAATCTTTTATAAATCCGTGAATAACTTAAAACTTGATCTCAACACGTTATCAACTTTTAAACAGGTCCTACTTATGGTGGCGCTACAGTCCAGGTCGGACCAGGGCCTCATCCAACAAACGTCTCCAGCCAGCTCGGTCCCTAGCTAGCTGTCTCCAGTTAAGCACGCCAAGTTGGTTCAGGTCCTCTACCACCTGTGTGCTCCAGCTGAGTCGCAATCTTCCTCTTCTGCGACGTCCTTCCGAGTTGGAGTCGAAGACTCTACGAGCCGGAGCATTGTTTTCCATTCGCTCTACAATGTCCGTTATGGTGGCGCTGCAGTCCAGGTCGGACCAGGGCCTCATTCAACAAAAGTCTCCAGCCAGCTCGGGCCTTAGCTAGCTGTCTTCAGTTTCGCACGCCAAGTTGGTTCAGGTCCTCTACCACCTGTGTGCTCCAGCTGAGTCGCAATCTTCCTCTTCTGCGACGTCCTTCCGGCTTGGATTTGAAGACTCTACGAGCCGGAGCATTATTTTCCATTCGCTCAACATGACCCAACCATCTGAGTCGTTGGACCTCAACTTTTCTGACTAGGTCAGTGTCGCTGAATAGCTCGTACAGTTCTTGGTTGAATCTTCGTCTCAGTTCTATACACTTCTGAAATAACTATTACTATTACTATTATGTACTACAAAATCGAGTTTTAATATTATGTTTTCTCGTTATAGTTTGAAGGCTGCTGCAAAGCATATTCTCGACTGGAAAATCTGAAAACTCATCTCCGATCCCATACGGGGGAAAAACCATATACCTGTGAGTATCCTGGCTGTAGTAAGGCTTTCAGCAATGCTTCAGATCGTGCAAAACATCAAAACCGAACACATAGTAATGAGGTTAGTTTTTTTTTTTATATATAAAGAAAACACTTAAATTTCATCATAAATTCGTTAGCAAATCGCTTAATTTTTTATCTTTTTTCTGTTATATTTGTTTAACTATAGAAACCTTACATATGTAAAGCTCCAGGCTGCACAAAAAGGTACACTGATCCGAGTTCTCTAAGAAAACACGTTAAAACAGTTCATGGTGCTGAATTCTATGCCAATAAAAAGCACAAAGGTTCCTCAAGTGACGGCGGTGGTGGTGGCAATGATGATGGCTCAAAGATTGGCCCAAACCATCATCACATCGATTCAAGTCCACACAGCGACGATATGCAATCAGGAAAAACAACAAGTCTATCTAGTCCGAGTATCAAGTCTGAATCGGAAACCAATTCACCAGCATATCCACCAATAAATAGTCCAATGAGTGTTACTCACCATCACCATCATATGTTCAAGGGCAATGCCGATGAATATGAATGCATCTCATCAAACAATCCAGCCGGTGGAGACATGGTCGAAATGGACGATCATAACCATGGATGGTTATACGAGGAGGAAGACTTTGAAGTTTCTGATCTACCGCTTGTTCTTCGCACTATGGTTGGCATTGGTGGAGGTGGTGGTGTTGGGGGCTCAAGCTTAGGTGGTAGCATCTCAACAGTAGTAAGCTCACGACATCGTTTTCGAAGTCGTCTTCAATCGAAAGGAATGAGTCCTACACTATCCAATATACCAGAATTGAATAGATGCAATATTGGTATCGGTATTGGTGAACTGAATCGAAGAATAACCGACTTAAAAATGGAACCTGGTACACCTCCCAACTGTGTTATACCTAATTCCAAACTTCAAATACCACAGACTCAACATAATTCAAATATGACTGAATTGCAAACCCGTTTGCAAAACTCCCATTACTCAGCAAATCCATTACGTCGGGATAGCAGTAATTCAAATGCAAGCACATATTACTGCAGCATGCGTTCTATGGACACAAGCAGGCGGAGCAGCCAGTTATCTCAACTTTCATCCATATCAACGATGCGGCCGCCATCCTTTAATGCCGGATCAGACTCTTTCTACGATCCAATTTCACCAGGATGTTCCCGCCGTTCTAGTCAGACATCTATTGCGCATGGACACAGTCTTCCCCCTAAACCATCATCTCATCTTATTTCATCACACTTGCATCGGTTGCAGAGCGACAGCTTACAACATTATCAAAGCACAAGTACTAATCATTATGGAGGTCGTTTTTCAATACCAAATCTTCCAACACAAAATTTCAACAACACTGCCTCGGCAGCAGCACAATTATCAATGGACCGTCGAAGGCAGTCGGAGCCAACAATAAACCGAAGCACCGAAAGAATGATAGTATCCCCATCGCAATCGCTTATCATGAAGTCAATTACGACCAAAAGCGCTATCGATTCCAGTTCAATTACCAAATCCAAGCAAGCTGGCTCTGGTTCTGGGTCCTCGTCGCGAGATCATCATCCGAATGAAGAAGTTATCCTCGATGAAGTGGAAGAAGATGAAATGGTTGAAAATAAACTCGTCATCCCTGATGAAATGCTACAATACTTGAATCAAGTTGCTGATAAGCCTGGTAACTTAGACCAGTTGGGAACATTAGGTTCGCCACCTGAATGTTTTTTAAATCAAACTCCCGATTCACATCCTCCTGGAAATGGTGCCGCTGACGATGGTAACTGGAATTTGAGTTTACCAACAGAAACCACACACCACAACGGCGGTGTTGCCCAACATCAATGCACAAACTATTCGAATTACAATTCTTCTCATACCTCAAAGATTCAATCCCATGAAGCAATCAGGACCCCTAATGTGCCACATCAAGAACCAAAAGCCTTACCATCATCAACAACAGCGTCCACTACATCTGGAATGTACTCCAATATAGATACAATCGCTGCGGTTTCTGGAGCACAAACCATCTGCAGTCACTTCCAACATAATCGAGAACAAATCCAGCAAAATACAATTCTTTATCAAGGCCATCAGCACATCTGCCAACATAAACCGTTCCAACCTCCACGAAATAATTCCCATTGCAGTCAACAGCAGAACGAACAAAATTATCTTTGCAATCATAATGTTCTTGGCAATAGTGCTTCTGCTTCCGTTTGGTGTCCTCGCTTAAGTGAACTGCCACGCGGCTTCAATCCAAGTACTTGCTGCGATTCATCAATGAAGAGTTTAACAGCCTCAAGATCGAACAAATGCTCGTTTTATTGCCAACAGCCGACTGGCTCGTATTCTAGTAGAATGTACAATCATCAATATCAAAACTTTCCAACTGAAGTTCATGCTCAATTGCCATTGTTTTTGCCACAGCCAAAGGAAATTCAATGCGGTGATATAAGCCAGTCACAGCTTTCACCAGCGATTGCTCCGTCAGTAGTATCAGCGCAAGCAATAGCAACAGCACCATGTTCCGATCTTCATTCTGTTCCTAACCATACATCAATTCACCAACAAGAAAGTATGCCATTTCCTTCAGAAAAAATTACATCGCCTGCGCATAAATCTCAAATGATTGTCCAACAACAACAAAATCACAACATTAACAATAATAATTCAATGCGTGAGGACACATACCAACGTACTCTTGAATATGTTCAAAATTGCCAAAACTGGCTGGAAAATACTACACAAATCGTAACCAGTTCAACTCACCCAAGTTCAAATATGATCATCAACGACATGACAACATCTCTAAGCTCTCTTCTAGAAGAGAATCGTTTCCTTCAAATGATTCAATAAATTTATGAGTAGTTTTAGCTTGCATCAGATATTTCGAAGCTCGTTATAAAAGTGTTTAAGGTGTTAATGTACTTCATTATCCATTTTTCTTTTCAAAATCGCGAACACGACATACCTAGGATTGCTATTACAACTTAAAAAATTACCCAAAATTCTGCGAAATTTTTCTACGTCGAAATAATAATAGGTTTGTTCGATATAATCAGCCCCGGGGCGCTCCGGTGATTGTCATACTGTGAACGGAGCTGTCAAAAAACTGAAAAATTTCTCTGGGTTTGGTTTCACATCGAACGCACTAATAGCGCTCTGTTCTTTTTTTCTCTCTTTCGAACAGCTCCGAAATTCTCGCCCGAAAATAACCTGGGGCGATTCAGAGCGCTCCTGGCGCGAGCACTGAATACAGCTCAGCTCAGCTCAGTGCGAAATCAGAGCGCCACAGAGCGACGCAGAGCACAAATCGAACAAACCTAATGTCCGTATAACTTTTAAGAGCTGAACAGAATGCAGTCGCCAGTCGCCCGGCGACTAATCTGACAGCTGTCAAAAATTCGCCTTCCAAATCGCAGAAGAAATTTGTGAACACAATGCAGTCGCGCGACGAGCTATCAAATATGCCCATGATAACAAAACAAAACATCATTAAATATTTTGTTCTTCATTTTTATACTCATCCAAATTATAAGAATATATTTTGTGTTTGGTGCATTGACATGCAATGAATTTGCGTATCGGATATATTCCATAATAATTCGTCACTTCTAATTAATTCCATGACAACACCTGTATTTTCTTATCCACAAAAAAACTAATATCTGTAAAAATTCCTTGAGTTGAATCAACAAACAAATTGCTTTAAGAATACAATGAAACAACAACACGATATAAAAAAAAAACAAACGTCAAACTCGTCGCGCGACTAAGTTGAAAAAAGTTCAACTTTTGGGCGACTAGTTCGGCGACGAACGACGCGTTGTGTTGCTAATGGGCGACTGCCATACAAATTTATCATTTTTGACAGCTGTCAGATTAGTCGCCGGGCGACTGGCGATGCATTCTGTTCAGCTCTTTAAGGTTTTCGCGATTGTTTGCATCCATTATTTTCTCATTAGCCAGGTCAATGTTATTTGAAGCGAAAAGTTTTGTGTGAGTACGGTACTGAACACATTTAATCATTTGTCATTATTTTATGACGGCTGATCGGAAAATTAATTATTTTGTCATAATTATGTCCGATTAACTATTTGAAAGATTGGAAAAAAAACTGACTGGAACCACAATTTCAATTTCCTAAAATGAGCAAAAGTTTTCAAGGAATGCTTACTTACTTACTTATGGTGGTGCTACAGTTCAGATAGGACCAGGGCCTCACCCAACAAACTTCTCCAGCTACCTCGGTCCCTAGCTAGCTGTCTCCAGTTTAGCACGCCAAGTTGGTTCAGGTCCTCTACCACCTGTGTGCTCCACCGGAGTCGCGGTCTTCCTCTTCTGCGACGTTCTTCCGGGTTGGAGTCGAAGACTTTACGAGCCGGAGCATTGTTTTCCATTCGCTCTACATGTCCGTCATGGTGGCGCTACAGCCCAGGTCGGACCAGGGCCTCATCCAACATACTTGTCCAGCCAGCTCGGTCCCTAGCTAGCTGTCTCCAATTTAGCACGCCAAGTTGGTTCAGGTCCTCTACCACCTGTGTGCTCCACCTAAGTCACGGTCTTCCTTTTCTGCGACGTCCTTCCAGGTTGGATTCGAAGGCTCTACGATCCGGAGCATTGTTTTCCATTCGCTATACATCTCCGTTATGGTGGCGCTACAGTCCAGGTCAGACCAGGGCCTCATCCAATAAACGTCTCCAGCCAGCTCTGTCCATAGCTACCTGTCTCCAGTTTTGCACGCCAAGTTGGTTCAGGTGCTCTACTACCTGTGTGCTCCACCTTAGTTGTGGTCTTCCTTTTCTGCGACGTCCTTCCGGGTTGGATTCGGAGACTACGAGCCGGAGCATTGTTTTCCATTTGCTCTACATGTCCGTTATGGTGGCGCTACAGTCCAGGTTGGACCAGGTCCTCACCCAACAAACTTCTCCAACCAACTCGGTCACTAGCTAGCTGTCTCTAGTTTCGCACGCCAAGTTGGTTCAGGTCCTCTACCACCTGTGTGCTCCACCTGAGTCGCGGTCTTCATCTTCTGCGACGTCCTTCCGGGTTGGATTCGAAGGCGGAGTATTGTTTTCCATTCGCTCAACATGACCCAACCATCTGAGTCGTTGGACCTTAACTTTTCTGGCTAGGTCAAAGTCACTGAACAGCTCGTACAATTCTTGGTTGAATCTTCGTTTCCATTCAAGATTAATGCAGACAGGACCAAAAATCAGTCGAAGAATTTTTCTCTCAAAGCTTCCCAAAGCGTTTATATCAGATGTTGTCATGATCCATGTCTCTGCACCATGCATGAGGGCCGGGATGATGAGTTTTTAGTAAAGTGAGATCTAAATTTTTTAATTTTTTTTTATATTCCATTTAAGTGGTTTGTGGTGCTTTTCATTAAAGATTTTGAATCGATAAACTTTAGCTATTCTAGACAGGTGCGTTTTTCCTCAGTAACTTCCAATTAATGGATTTAAACTAATAGAAGAGCTTAGGTACTTACTCACTCCTTACTTACTTATCCGGCCAACAATCAATGAAGGATCTCAGCTTGAGATATTGCAGCCTTCCAGCGTGATCGGTCCCTTGCTTGCTCTCTGCAGACGCCGAAACCAAGCGCTCTGGCATCCGCAGTCACTTGATCTTTGTACCGTAGGGTCGGTCTTCCTTGCCGTCTCGAACCTGGGGGGCTGGGATGAGACTTTCTTGGCTGGAGCATTGTCGTCCATACGCTCGATGTGGCCGAGCCAATGTTGTCGTTTTTTCTTGGCCTTCTGGACTACAACCACATCTTGGTTCAAATCGTACAATTTTCGGTTGAACCTTCTTCTTCATTCACGTCGCATTCGGGACCAAAAATCCGTCGAAGAATTTTTCTTTCGAAAGTGCCCAGTATCAATTTTCCCTTTTTTACTTATCGTCCAGCACTCGGCGCCGTAGAGTAGTTCTGGTAACATCAAAGTTTTGTACATCAGTAACTTTTTCTTTCGAGTGAGGAGTTTTGAAGCCAGTTGTTTTGCCAAACCGAAGCAGCAGCGGTTCGCTAGGTTAATTCTTCTTCGGATCTCTACTAAGCTGTCGTTTGTGGGATTGATGTTTGTTCCAAGGTCTTTCACGAAAATGTATGAAAATTAACATTTATATAAGCGGTGTTAGGAATTAAACAACGTTAGCTTTTATTTAATTTCAATCAAATTACACGAATTCCGTGAAGTGGCGTTGTTTGCTTTTCAGATGCCAAAAATCAACAGAACTTATTTGAAAACCAAAAAAAAGGAAGAACATATAATTTTTAGTTTTATAGACACCTGCCCTCTTCTTTCATATTAAGGTGTTAACACAAGAAATCTTTGTGGTGAGGCCACATTACAATATATTTTGACAATTATTTGGGTCCTAGCACATTTATGACGTTTTGTAACGTCATTTAAATTAAGTTGTCTCCAAACTTACGACTTTTCCTTCCAAAACTGAACACGTGAAATACTTAAACACTTTATAAAGAGCCGTTCTAGAATTTAATAATAATTTAATAAATTATGAAATTAATAAAAAAGAGAAAAAAAAATTAACACCAATTTAAAAAACTGTATTTGCTTGATTGATTTGACTGTAAGCTGAGAAAAAACAAATGTTTACATGTTTCAAAAAATAATCAGTTTTAGTTTTTTTTTTGAAGTGCCTTTTATTTTATGTTAAAATATTTTAAATAAACTATTTGAGACTTCCTTAATATTTTGAGAAATTCCTTAGAATTTGTATTTATACTAAGATTGACTTAAGATTGTACACATTATTTTTTTTTTTTTTTTTACATGTATTCGCCTTTTTTACGAACTGCTTCCAATATTAAAAGTAAGAATTAAAATTACTAGAAAAAGTTGTAATGTGTTTACAATAGGAATATAAAAATTAACTGTCATATATTGTCTTCCCTTATTATACAATTTTTTACACAATAAAATGATCCAACAAAAGTTAGAGTGGTTTTTCATATTCCAGGCGTGTTGTTAGAATATTATTTTTGCTTTCACTACAAACTTTTTTTTTTAGAGATCGCTGCTGACGCTGTTTTGTTTGGTGTCCCTCGCTAACTACTTACTTACTTACTACTTATGCTGGCGCCACAGTCCAGGTTGGAACAGGGCCTCACCCAACAAACTTCTCAGGCAAGTTAGGTTCCGAGCTAGCTGTCTGCAGTTTCGCACGCCACGTTGGTTCAGGTCCTCTATCACCTGTATGCTCCACCTAAGTCGCGGTCTTCCTCTTCTGCGACGTCCTTCCGGGTTGGATTCGAAGACTCTACGAGCCAGAGCATTGTTTTCCATTCGCTCTACATGTTCCAACCATTTAAGTCGCTGGCAGGGTCAGTGTCACTGTACAGTTCGTACAGTTCTTGGTTGAAACTTCGTCTCCATTCTCCATTAATGCAGACATGACCAAAAATTAGTCGAAGAATTTTTCTCTCAAAGCAGCCCAAAGCGTTTTCATCGGATGTTGTCATTAGAGCTCTTGATTCTGACCGGGTACCCGAAACAATACCCGGGTACCCGGGAACTCGAATTATTCCAAATTACCCGGGTACCCGGGTACTCGAAACATAACGATCGTGTATCCGAGTACCCGGGTACCCGGGTACTTGGTACTATTGCACAATGAAACTGAAATTGTTTGAACAAATGGATGATTTTATGAAGGATTTGCATGTTGGGGGTGGATTAAAATGATTATGTAGTTTATAAGTATGGTTTTGGTTTATTTGTGTTGTTTATTTGTGATTCATAAAAAATGCAATTTGTTGGATGGATTTTCATTTTATTAGTGGTTGAAAAATGAAAAGTTATAAACCGATCTTGGCCGTCGTCGTCGTGGTCGTTGTCGTCGTCGTGGAGGTGGTCGTCGTCGGTCGTCGTGTCGTGTTCGTCGTGATCGTGGTCGTCGTAGTCGTAAATAAAGAAGGAAACAAAGCTTTTGGCAAGTGTTTGTTGATTTTGTTATTGTTGTAATATTCGAAAAAGAAATGCAAGTTGTGTGTATCCGTTCAGTTGTGTGTGGATAGTGATAATTGAAAGGGATGATTTTATTATGTTGGTTAATCACTGTCCTGCATTTTCCTATGTATGGCCTTCGTCAAACAGGTAGTTGGTGCGATTTCCTTTGTTTTGGTGATTCATAAAAAATATTTGGTTGAAAATATTAGTTGGATTATTGTTTTATTAGGGGTTGAAAATTAAGATAACCGATTTGGTGTGTTTGGTGTGTTGTCGTCGGTTATCTTTTTATGATGGGTTATTGGTCTTTTTTTTAACCCCAGGTCAATAAAAAACAGAAATCAATCAATCATTTGGTAAGTGTTTGTAAGGACGATATAAATAGTAGTTCGGAGACAGACCTCATTTGCAGGATTTTTAATTTGGGTTTTTGGCTTTTTGCATGTCATAAAAATTAATGTTTGGAGAAACTAGCGCATTTTCAACAATAACGATGAATGGTAACGCATAATGTACTTGGATGGGATTTTTATTGCTAGTTTTGTGTTATTTTTTTTCTCTTTTTTGAGATTTTAAGGAAACAAATAAAAACATTGCTATGATCGTGCCACCTGAATTTTAAAAGATAATTCGAGTACAAAATAGAACAGTCTCCGAGCTACTATTTTTTTCGTCCTTACAAACACTTACCAACTGTTTGTTTTCTTTTTATTATCGACCTGTGGTTAAGAAAAAGATCAATAACCCATCCAGCGTTAGAACCTTGCTCCGATCGGAGCAAATTTGCTCCACTTTTAGGAAAAAATAAAAATCTACTCCGACGCTCCGATTTTTTAAGATTTGCTCCACTTTTTCCACAAGAAAAAAAATTGTTAACATAAACTACGTGCTAATAACATGTATACCTGTATATAGCTTAGCGTTGTTTCTTTGAAGAAAATTTAATTAAATAAAATTATTGTTCCTGAACTAATCTTAATCAAATCAAGACGTTGTTTCCCTTTTATTGAACATTGAAAAGGTTATACCGATAGGTTATGGGCAACCAACGACGCGACGTGAGATTCATGATGGAATTATTTAGTTTAATGGGTAGAATACCGAGAACTGGAATATGTCAAAAATTCCAGCTACTTACGACGTTTATAAGTACTGTAGTACTGTTTAGTTAAGAAAAGACAGATCAGTACAGCACAGAACAGCACAATGAAAACTGTCAGAACAAGTTAGAACAGAAAAGACCAGCTCCCTGTTTAATCTTTTTGACAGAATAAAATCAGCTGTTAAATAAATATTCCAAGTCAAATAAAAATGAATAAAATTTTCATAATAATGAATAGCTTATTAGATTTTTACGAGAAATTTTTACTTGGCGTAGTAGTAATATGTATTTTTACTTCCTCGGAAACTCGTCCATCGAGATAATTTGAAAAAAAAATGTTGATTGGAAAAATAAATAAAAATAATTTGGCTTTTGAAATTCTGACAAAGCTTCACCACTTAACTAAGCTGAACAACTTCATGGAACACAAAATGACAGATTGTAGAGCAGGTTGGGGCAAGGTTTTTACTCATGGAACACACAAATGTGTACTTTTTGGATCTTTTCTGTTCTTTTCTGTGCGGAACAGATTCATTAAACAGACCTGTGGTGTTTTAGATTTTCAATCTGGAATTTCAAAAAAGCATTCTGAATGCGTTCGATTGGTTAAGAGTGACAGTTCTGATGCTGAAAAGAAGAGAATTCCCTTCTGATTTTAAAACCAGAATGCTTTTTTACAGATTCCAGTTAAGACCGCCACTAGTGTATTTAAGAAATGAATATACCCACTTCGAATTTATTTATTTAATAAGAAAAAAGTCTGAAGCTTGGGAAAAATTTCAAAAATACGACAGCACTACGAACTGCAATGTGACCAGGGTCTTGATGTTGTTCACCTCAGCAACTTGCATTTTACAAATAGAAGAGAGTTGTTTACATCGGCGTAATATCAAATGCCTCACTCTATTTTACCGTTACTTCAACGGTATATGCTCTAGTGAAATAGCCAGTTGCATTCCTCCCCTTAAGATATTCCACCGTAATACCCGCGCCAGGAATGGCCATCAGATCACCCTTGAGCTCAACTTCGAACTTACAGTCATGTCCCGTTTTTTAGCCGTACTACGCGAATGTGGAACTCGCTTCCACACTCTGTCTTCCCCAGCCATTGCAATATTCAAGAATTCAAAAACCAACAATCACCGACATCTCCTTTGACATACTCTATCCCTTCCCTAATACTCGTACTGTGCTCTTGGCTTATAAAGGGTAATGAAAGAAGCCCTTGAGTGCGCGTTGATTATACAAAAAAAAAAAAAAAAAAAAACAGGAATACAGCTAAGTAGACATTTATTAGAGAAATTTTCCTGAAAGGTAAAGATCTTCTTCTTGTTACAAATCTACTCCGAAAATTTTGCATTTGCTCCACTTTTTTTTCAAATTCGCTCCGAAATTTTAAAACTGAGGTTCTAACCCTGAACCCATCATAAAAAGATAACCGACGACAACACCCCAAACACACCAAATCGGTTATCTTAATTTTCAACCCCTAATAAAACAATAATCCAACTAATATTTTCAACCAAATATTTCTCATAGAGAATCTATTTGCCTAGAGTCGCAACTCGCTCTCTTTTTTAAAAAATCACTGTCCAAAAAATGTTGTGGTGAGTCTCTCAATTTACTCTTATTTTTCTTGTCCGTGAATCTGTGAAAGAGGTGAACAAAAAATTCAATAAGGAGATGACCGCATTGTTTTAAGGGTGAAATAAACTCTGCCAACGTGTTCAAATGTGTTTTTTTAGTTATTTATTCGTAAATCATAGTTGAATTCCATTTAAAAAACAAAAAACACTATGCATTGCACTTCGTACTGTTATTTAAATACTTAAATTATGAATTTCATACAATTTTTTTTTATTTTTAAATTTTTGAATTTAACTGACTCTTATTTTTGAATTTTGAGCGCAGGCTTTTAAAATTGAGCCTAGGCTTCTCACCTTATTGAGCCCAGCACACAGGCCTACCCATTGCAAATGTATTGGTTCGGCCTCCCATTTGAAATGCATTAAAAAGCCTATACATTTACATTGGGTAGTATATTTTATCAAATTCAATTTTTTTAGTCGAAAGAGAGTAAAATGCCTTGAGTTGCGACTCTAGGTATACCTCCTCTGTGATATTTCTTATGAATCACCAAAAGAAAGGAAATCGCACCAACTACCTGTTTGACGAAGGCCATACATAGGAAAATGCAGGACAGTGATTAACCAACATAATAAAATCATCCCTTTCAATTATCACTATTCACACACAACTGTGTGGATACACACAACTTGCATTTCTTTTTCGTACATTACAACAATAACAAAATCAACAAACACTTGCCAACAGCTTTGTTTCTTTTTTTATTTTTTTTTTACACTATCAGAATTGGTCGAAGAGAGCTTATAGCAAGCACAGTCTTACGACCAATGGTTTGCCAACATAGTAGACTATGTTATACCACCGGCTCATCACTTAGTGCAGTGTTAGTTGTTAGTAAGCAAACATTACATAACAAACACTCACATGGATGAAACAAAAACAAGACAGTTAACAAAACAAGATTAATACATAACTAAAAATTACAAACATTAAGTAAACAGAGAAACATTTAAAAGTGTATAACACTGGTCTTGAGTAAAGACTTTAATTTATTCTTACTTATATTTAAATCAAATAAGTCTGCGTTGCAGTTTGAAAGCCTACTCATACGTGTCAAGGGCTCATAGAAACCATAGTTGGTACGATGTTTTGGTTCATGTACCAAGTGCTTCCTACGAAAATTATAACCGCCACCCCGATGGTTGAAAGATATAGCTCCAAGTAATTCCGGTGCATCTGTTACACCAGTAATAACTTGATGGAAGAATACCATGTCATTGTTATTTCGTCTACTTGACAAAGTTTCCATTTGGAGAGTTAGCAAACGGTTTTCATAAGAAGGGACATTCAAAGGTCCACTCCATAGAATACCTTTCAAGGCAAAACGAGTAAAATTTCGTTGAACAGATTCAAGCCTCTCAATATGAATATTGTAATGAGGTGACCAAACTTGGGAAGCGTATTCTAAGTGAGGACGAACATAGCAATGATATAAAGCGTGGGTTATATTTGGATCGCGGAACTCCTTTGACCAACGCTTTATAAATCCAAGCATTGAGTTTGCTTTATTCACGATGTTGTTAATGTGTACAGAAAAATCTAATTTAGGGTTAAAGAAAACTCCAAGATCTCTAACAGAAGTTACACGGGTTAGAATGTGCTGTGAGATAGCGTAGTCATATGAAGACGGTGCACGCTTCCTTGAAAAGGTCATTGTTTGACATTTTATTGGATTTAGGTTTAAACTATTTTTCTCACACCACAATGCAAAACAATTAATGTCATCCTGTAGAAGAATGTGGTCATTACTAGAACAGATATTTTTGTAAATCTTCATATCATCTGCGAAGATGAGGATTTCGCTATTACGTACACATAACGGGGCATCATTAATAGCTAAATTAAAAAGTAGAGGTCCTAGATGGCTACCCTGAGGAACTCCCGAATTAGCAAAAAATGACTTAGAGATAGAATGCCTGAATTTTACTTGGTAAGGCCTATTCTCGAGATAAGAGGATATCCAAGTGATGAAAAATGGGGGGAAGCCATATGCATTTAGTTTGAATTTTATGATGGCGTGAGAGAGTTGGTCGAAGGCTTTCGAAAAATCTGTATAGACGCAATCGATTTCCTGACCACATTCCAAAGTGCTTACACATTGATTTATAAAAACAAGAAGATTTGTGACAGTAGAACGTTTCTGCATGAAACCATGCTGTTGGTGACAGATGATGTCCTGCAATGAAATGCCAAACTTTCACAAATAACTTGTTCAAATACCTTAGGAATGCAGGAGAGCTTAGATATTGGTCTATAATTGGTGATGTTGGACTTATCTCCCTTCTTATAGACTGGTATAATGTAAGCGTTTTTCCAAATTGATGGAAATTTTCCTAATTTTAAAGACAGTTCAAAAATATAACGGACTACGACGACCACGACCACGACGAACACGACACGACGACGACCACCACCACGACGACCACGACGACCACCACGACGACGACGACGACGACGACGATCACGACGACGACGGTCAAGATCGGTTTATAACTTTTCATTTTTCAACCACTAATAAAATGAAAATCCATCCAACAAATTGTATTTTTTTATGAATTATAATCAAAACCATCCTTATAAACTACATTTTCATAGTAATCCACCCCCAACCTGCAAATCCTTCATGAAAGCATCCATTTTTTCAAACAACTTCAGCTTCATTGTGTAAGAGTTCCAAATACCCGGGTACCCGGGTACTCGGATATACGATCGTTATGTTTCGAGTACCCGGGTACCCGGGTACCCGAACACCATGCAAATTTGCATATTTGCTACCCGGGTAATTCCCGAAATTTCCGGGTACCCGGGTATCAAGAGCTCTAGTTGTCATCATCCATGTCCCTGCACCATACATTAGGACCGGGATGATTAGGGTTTTGTAGGGCGTTACTTTAGTTGCTCGGGAGAGGACTTTACAACTCAATTGCTTTCTAAGTCCAAAGAAGCAGCGATTGGAAAGAGTGATTCTTCGTTTGATTTCGGTGCTGGTGTTGTTGTCTGAGTTGATAGCGGATCCCAGGTAGACAAAGTCCTTAATTACCTAGAAGTTAAATCTGTCTATCGGCCCAATCGAGGTAACCGTCGGAACGGAATTTTCTCCGATCTCCTTAGAATCGGAGACATTTTGCCTGTCGGAGAACTACCTCGAAGCAAAATTCGGAGAAAATTCCGCTCCGACGGTTACCTACATTGGGCTGTATGTTTATGTTTGCTCCAAGACGTCAATGTTGGTAGTCCATTCTTGTTGACAGTGTTGCCATGGTCTTGCCCTCGTTAACCGCTAGACCCAACTTCCTGGCCTCCGTCTCAAGACTCACAAACGCTCCACTGACATCACGCTGTGTTCTTCCAATCATGTCAATGTCGTCTGCGTATCCTAGTAGCTGGACGGACTTTTGAAAGATTGTGCCTCTGGTGTTGACGTTGGAGCTTTGCACAATCTTTTCAAGAATTATGTTGAAGAAATCGCATGACAACGTATCGCCTTGTCTAAAACCATTTTTGACATCAAATGCGTCCGTTAGGTTTTTTCCGACCATGATGAAACAGTGTGAGTTTTCTATTGTCATCTTACACAGACGGACGAGTTTTTCTGGGATGCCAAAACTAGACATTGCTCTACATCTATATATAAGCTGGTAGGTATCGATTTGAAGTTCCTGGGTCTTCTCCAAGATCTGCCATAGGGTGAATATTTGATCGATGGTGGACTTTCTGGGTCTGAAGCTACACTGATAAGGACTTATCAGGTTCTTGACGAAGGGCTTCAAACGTTCACACAGCACGGCAGACAAGATAAGACAAGATCTTATAGGCGATGTTAAGGAGACTTATATCTCCGTAGTTAGAGCAGTTCAGGGGATCTCCTTTCTTGAGGATCGGGCATACGGTGGTGAGGTTTCATTCTCCGACAAGGCGATGCACTGTCAAGCGATTTTTTCACTCTCGACGCCAGCGGTACTATCTTCCAAAAGAGTGTTAAGCTTCTCGCTTACGCCGATGATATTGATATAATGGGAAGTACACAGCGTGATGTGATCGGCGGCCTTGTGAGAATTGAGACAGAAGCGGTAAGAATGGGTTAAGCGGTAAATGAGGGAAGTGTATAGAATGTGTACATGCTGTCGTCGAGGAAGGACACTCGTCACAATAGACGCATACAACTTTGAGGTAGTAGAGGAGTTTGTCTACCTAGGCTCCGCTATAAACACGGGCAATAACACCAGAAGTGCGTTTTTGCGCTGACTATAGTTGACTATAGTTGACTATTTTTCGTTTTTGCACGCCACGTTTCGTAACCACAATTGTCGTTTTTGCGGTCAGTGTTAAAGTGTCAAATTGTAACTATTTCTAACTATTCCCAACTCTACTCAGGAGGTGAGTTGAAAATGGTTGATGTGTCAAAGTCTTTTTTTTCTGTTTAATGGTGTTTTTAATGACTCAAAAAAAAAAAAAACATTCTGTTCGTGCATTTTTTACCGTCGTAGTTGTCCGTATCCGTGCCGCCGTAAATTTAATTCCAATCAAAAGATTTCTGTTCGTCTTCAATTAAAAATATTTAATTTCAAAGATATAAAGAAAATAAGATTCCCCTTACAAATTTTAAAGCTCCACGAGTCAAACTGAAAATCCTCAGTCACTACGAGGAGATACACACCAAGGAAATGATCGCATTTCCAAGTGGCTTAAAATTCAGCACCAATTTCAAGAATCATTCTCTTACCGGTCACAAACCCTTCCAATCGAATTGGCTATACTGCAATCCGCAAACACTCCTATTTCAACTGCAAATGCGTGGCGACTTGCAGGCTGCCAAAGATGGCCAAAACAGTCAGCGTCTAGGTTAGGTTAGTTTACAAAAAGTCATCGAAAAACTCGAGGACATGGACATGGTTTTGGAGGATAAGTTGGCCACTGCCCATGAGCATAATGATTGTCGAACGTCAGTCCGCAGGAACGGCAAATGGAAGTTACTATTGACGCAGCGGTGAATGGAGCTGACTGAGGAGAAAATTACGAAGATCACAGGAGAAAAGGACAATTTGGAGAGGAAGCTCAATGACGCTCCCGCAGAAGTCAAGCATAAGGAAACCCAAATCAATGATTGAAGGACGAAATCGGCATACATATTTGAATTCATTGTTTTTATGTTTGTCTGTCAGCAATAAAAAATGTTTAATTAGTTTCGGAGAATAAAGACTTTTTTCATTTATTTATATAAAATCACGAACTAGATATTGGTATTGAGAGTTTTTCACTGAATCTGGGAGCCGCAATTAGGAGAATATCAGGAGCTGGCTTACTTGGAACAGCTTGAAGATTTCTTTATGGAGGGTGGTCTTCAGTCTCTTTCTCTTTTCTTTTCTTGCTGTGGGTTGTTCAAAAATAAATAAATATTTTCTAATCTCAATTGGCTTTAAAATCTTACCATATCAAGATCATTCTTGAATTTTTGAAATAAATTTAGAGCAACAAAAATTGTTATGATCAAAAGAAAAGAAAAATGTAACCTCAAAAGATTTGTTTTTTTTCTTGTTTGACAGATCAACCAAACCTAACTAAAAAGCGTTTTTGGATGATTTCAACTATTTCTAACTATTTCAACTATGACACATCAACCATTTTCTTTTTGACATAAAAACTATAGTCAACTATCGTCAGCGCAAAAACGCACTTCAGCGCTGAGATCAGCAATTGAGTGTAAAAGCCCTCTCTCGAGCAACTAATGTAAAATTGTACAACACACTCATCATCACAGTCCTGCTGTAAGGTGCAAAAGAATGGACCTTGACAAAATCGGATGAGTATTTCGAGAGGAAAGTTCTTCGGGTCATCTTTGGATCCGTGTGCATTGAAGGGGAATGGCCAGAATGGTCAAGGTCCAGAGAATCAGATGGCTCGGTCATTTCGAGCGGATGGACACCAATGCTCCGGCCCGGAAAGCCTTCGACACTATTCCTGAAGAACATAGAAGGAGAGGAAGACCACGACTCAGGTGGCGCACTCAAGTGGACAGCTAGCTAGGGACCGACCTGGCTGGCGGAGACTGTTGTTTGAGGCCCAAGTCCACAACGGACTGTAGCTCCACCTTATGTAAGTAAGTAAGTGAGTAACTTTATAACCGAGTGCTGAAAAAAAGATTCGTTTTCTGCAAAACTGGAGACAATTAGTTAAGGATCGAGCTAGCCGGCGGAGACTGTTGATTGGGGCCCAAGTCCACAACGGACTGTAGCGCCACCTTAAGTAAGGAAGTAAGTGAGTAATTTTATAACCGAGTGCTGAAAAAAAGATTCGCTTTCTGCAAAATTGGAGACAACTAGCTAAGGACCGAGCTAGCCGGCGGAGACTGTTGATTGAGGCCCAAGTCCACAACGGACTGTAGCGCCACCTTAAGTAAGTAAGTAAATACATAATAATGAATATTTTCTTTTTATTTGATGTAGCAACAAATACATGGCTTTTAAAACAAACAAAATATATATGTATCTAGTAAACAACAGTTAGTTTTAGTTCTACGAAGAATAATAAGGCAAATAATATCCCATTGGATTTTGGTTATTTAAAATTAATTCGTTCAAATTTCTGTTCACTTAAATTACTTGCTCAGTATTGATACCAAGGTTGACGCCTGACCCACTGAAGCCTATGGCTGGTCTGATCAGAGCGAATTTTAATGCTAGCGCCTTCAGCTGCTCGAACAGTTTCCTTGACCTGCGTAAGATAAAAAAAGAGGAATTGAGAAGGAAAGAGATTTAAAAGGAAAGAGAGAGAAAATCTTACGCTCTGCATCAGATTTTGTGCATTTCCAACCAACATTTCAGTTGCTTCACGATCTTCATCAGATCCTTGAGCACCCAACATCGTTGCTTTGACTGTTGATAAAATTTTCAACTGGGTGCCAATTGTTGGAATACGTTCACAAACTTGTAATAAGTTTGTACGGATTCGACGATCTGTACACTGACGAGCTAAATCTTTGGCCAAACGAGTAACATCCTCGGAAGCCTCGGCAATTTGTTTAGCAGTTGCAATGAGTTCTCTTTACTGCCCTTTTGAATCAGCGAGAACAAGTTCGGATAATCTTGCCATTAAAACAGCCATACGTTTGGCAGCCGATATAATTTCATTGTCCTTTGAAGACCATTGACGTACTTCTTGATGAAGTCCACGAGCAGCAATCTAGAGAATGAAATTTGTCAATGCCATTCTAGAAAAAAAAAATTATGTTTGTTACCAAAATTGGTTGATTAGCATGTGGGGTGGTACGGAAGACTTCGTCTTCATCGTCAGTTTCTGGAGGTGGCGGACGTGATGGTGCCATCCCCTCTTGTGGAAGTGGTGGACGTGGTGGAACACGTTCTACTGCAAAAAACAAGGTAGATATTAAGAAAAAAGAATTATTTAAAAAAAAGTTTCCTTACGTTCATTTTCATTGGAGTACAAATGCATTGCGTTTAGTTCTGTCAAGGGCAGATCATTTCGAGTAGGTGCAATGGCCGATCGAACGTCCCGAACATCAGCAAGAAGCTATATAAAATAGAAAATTTCATATTGCACAAAGTTCTGGCTAAAAACAAACCTTTTTATAAGAATCTCTCCAAGCACTTGCATGAGCCGGGTCATGAATATAAGTTGCAACCATTTTTGCATCACCGACCATTGCCGGCAAAGAGTTTTCCAACCGGTTGGCTGAAGCATTAAGTTTTGCTGTGAACTCAGGGTCCTCGGAATTGTCTGCTTCTTGCTTGGCCACAAGGAGAACCCGATTAACTAAGCGTGCAATGTTGGATGTATTGTCAACCATTTTCTGTGGTTGCTTATTATGAATTGCATCTTCACACAATTTCATATAAACCTGCATATGATCTTCGGAAGTTTTTATAAAATCAGCTGGATTTGTGGCCTGGTCGCAAACTGATCTCATGCGCAGTACTGTATCGGCGTATTGTTGTTTCAGATTAGAAAAATGTTGTTCAGCGGCTGAACTTCCCGGGTAGTTCATACGGATTCGTCCAGCAGAAACCAGCTGTGGTGTTAGATTATCAACTTGAGACGCTGACGAAAGCAATATTTCAGCAATTTTTTTATTTCCACCCGAACCGCCAGCAGCGACCATTCGACTAGTTTTCGAAGCCCGGTCACTAAATGCTTGCAGATTATTGGCTTTTTGATTAAAATTTTGTTCGCGATTTGGGGTTCCTTGAGGAACATTGACGGCATCGCTGAAATTTTTCAATGGAGTTGACACGTCCATAAAGTCCTGAACGATTCGATTCACTAAGGCATTTTGAATGGCCTCCTTCAACTCGTGTAATTTGTGAGTCAGCTTTTTAGCATATTCTTTGGCTTTAGGAGATGTTCCAGCGGCGTTCATTTTAAGATATTCAACCTCATCGCAAAGCTGAAGGATCTCTGCTTTCTGGTATCCAGGACATCCATCAGCTACTTTCTTTCCCTCTTCGACAATAAGTCCTATAGCACGTTCTCCTAAGCCATTATCATTGATTTCTGGATTTTGGAGCCATTTGCATGCTTGCTCCAAACGACCTTGAATGGTATGAGCAGTTTGTTGAACTCCGGCTTTGTTCACCCTAACAATAGTATTAATAAGAGTCTGTTGTAAGCTGCCTAATTTATCACGTATATGCTTAGCTAAGCTCTCAGCTTGGGGACTTGTACCTTTTCCCTCTTGTCGTAATTCACATAAGGCATTAGCCATAGTTGTTATATCGTCAGCCATTTTCCGTATCGGCATCGAATCCTGGGGCAGACACCTATCAGCAACTTCGATGGCGTTCTCGATTATGTGACGT
This sequence comes from Sphaerophoria rueppellii, assembly GCA_920937365.1. Classification (NCBI taxonomy): domain Eukaryota; kingdom Metazoa; phylum Arthropoda; class Insecta; order Diptera; family Syrphidae; genus Sphaerophoria; species Sphaerophoria rueppellii. Next base: position 4,620,115 of record CAKKXW010000006.1, on the reverse strand, counting down.
AAAGCTTTCTCACCAATGCCACCTTTCAATGCATACGGATTGGCTAGCCAGTCATTAGCAAGACCGACCTTATTCAATATGGCATTGCTGATTTTCTTTAAGACTGTAAGATTATCCAGTTCACTAGTGTCTTCATCGTATGTAGTTAGTTGAAGGACGCGAATAATTTCTTGAATTTCATCAGTCATACGTGCCGCTAAATAATTTCTATTTTCGGCAGCTTCCTCTATACCAACTCCATTCTGCTCCACAATATGAATATAGACCTTCATACTGCAAATCAAAATCGGAGCAAGAATTTTCACTTGTTCTAAGCATCGCACAAGAATCTCACTGTGCACTTGATGAGTCAGCTCCTTCTCACGTACACTTACTTCTCTCGACACTTTACTGAGACATGGACTTAAATCTTTCAAGAATTGAACGAGATCCTCCATTGATCCAATAACTTCAGCGATTGCCAAATAATCTAACACCATTTTACATTCTTGTATCATTTTACGTACCTCGGACTCGTCGAAACATAGAAGGAGAGCAGATGTACCTTGTAAAATGCCACGACTGCCTTCGATAAGTTTTTTACGTGCTGGCCCAGAATATGGATCGCTCCTTAGCATACAAGATGCTTGTTCAAGAAGCTGAGACGCATCCTCAACACGATTCAGTGCGGTTGGCATGTCCTGTTTAAGTATTTCATCATCTGAACTATTAATGGTCTCTCTGCCCACTTTAATCAAATTGGTAACGGCCATTGACACAACTTGCACTGGACGACTAAGGTCTGGCATGGCATTGCCATCTTCGGCTTCTTCATGTAGAATAACCAAACGGGAAACCTTAAAAAAAAAATTAGCATTGTTTAAATACTAATTCATGAACTAAATAAGAAATAAGATTTTAATTATAAATATTCGAAAACTCGTTCATCCTCCGAAAGTTGAGTCTCAACCGCACTGGCAATTTGTTTTTGACAGCAACTGCAAACTTTTTCACCACTTTAAATTCAGAAAAACGATACCAGGGGCAGACACGTGCACTCAAGAGGACACAAGCGTCCACAGAAACCTCAGTCTATCAACTCTTACTCTCCAGCTCCCCGCGATGAACATCGGGTGCCCAGTAACTCAACCGAAGATTGGGTTAGTTGTTGGCGGCCGCAAAGAGAGAGAGGGGTAGGAGGTATGCGCCTATTAAGACATCTTTCCTTTTCAACAGGCGGTAGCGGAAGAACTCACACGATGGAATCAACGGCGTCTACCTTATAGGGCTACTACGACATATTCGCAGCCCAGGCCAATAAGGAGCGGTTTGGCCGGCTCTTCGTCTCAGAGTTAAACTAAAGACCTGGCCCTCTAGGTTGGGGGTCGTGTTGGGGGGACGCGTCGGGGTGACTGCCCGGCCACATAAAAAAGACATGGTTCCGAAACACCAACAAGACTCGGATACTGATGGAATTAATGATGACGACCCACATAAACGATTTAAGGACAACGAATTTTGGTTTAGCACTTGGAATGTCCCTCCACGGGGTAAGCCTTGACGTGGCGGAGCTGCTTACGGTAACTACTACTATGAAGCTTAGAGCTATGCGATCGCGAAACTTGATTTCGCAGAAGGGCCTCCCATGGTCGACAGGTCGAAGCGGAGTAGGCTGTTACTACCAATTACCCCACAACGAAGGAGTGTTCCCACCAAGGCACTCCCACCGAGGGACGGCAGCGAATGAATTTCTTCTCTGGAATCAACGGTGGCGTCTCCAGTTCCAGTTAGGCCGAACTACTTGGTGAACACCTTTACGGGCTACTTCGACTTATTTGAAGCCCAGGCCGTAAAAGGAGCGGTTTTTCCGGCTCTTGCACTTGGAGTCACATCAAGTGCCTCGTACTCCAGGTTGGGGGTTGTGCGTTGGGGTGACTTCCCGACCACGTAGAAAAAAGTTTAGTTGCGAAGCAACAACAGGCCTCGGAAACGGACGGATACACTGATGACGACCCAAGCAAATGTACAAAGGACAACGATTTTCGGATATGCACGTGGAATGTTAGGTCCCTTAATAGACCGCGTGCTGCCGAACAGTTAGCGGAGACCCTCAACTGCTACAAAGCAGATATTACCGCTATCCAGGAAATGCGATGGGATGGACCGGGAAAAAGGAGGATGAAAAACTGCGACATCTACTATTATAATTGTTACCGAGAGCAACAACAGCGTCTATTTGGATGCGGATTCGTCGTAGGAAGCAGACTCAGGCAAAAAGTCTTGAGCTTCAAATGTGTGAGCGAACTCATCACGACAATCCGAATCAAGGCTAAATTCGGCAACATCAGCCTAATATGTGCGCATGCCCCCACAGAAGAGAAAAAGGACGACACCAAAGACGAGTTCTACGAGCTCCTCGACAAAACATACGAGCAATGTCCTAGTTACGACATTAAAATTGTCCTCGGCGATTTTAACGCAAAGCTGGGAAAAGAGGATATCTTTGGTGGAACGGTCGGAAAGCACAGCCTGCACGACACGACATCCGATAACGGATTCAGGCTGATCGATTTTGCTGCGGGGCGAAATGTTGTGGTAGCAAGCACCTGGTTCCCTCATCTCAACATCCATAAAGGTACATGGAAATCTCCTGATCAATCAACCGTCAACCAGATTGATCACATTGCGATCGACGGAAGGCACTTGTCCAGCATTTTAGATGTTCGAACTTTCCGAGGAGCTAACATCGACTCGGACCACTACCTCGTCGTAGCCAAGGTAGTGCTACGAATATCCCGACAACGGCCAAAACAAGGAAATGCTGCAAGAAAATTCGACGTCGGACGGCTACAATCGCAAGAGATCGCCAGATCATTCTCTGATCGAGTGTCAAGTAACCTCTTAAGGAGTCCTATGCCGCCAACATCAAGTATCGAAGACGAGTGGCAGCATTGCCAAAGAGCAGTTAGAGATGCCGCCTCTAATGTGCTGGGTTTCACACAGCCACCAAAACGAAACCCCTGGTTTGATGAAGAATGCAGGCAGGCCCATGCAGCCAAGCAGGAGGCATACAAAGCGGCGCTGCATAGAAGGACAAGAGCTGCTCGTGAGCTCTACGAGCAAAAGACGAGAGAGGAACGCCGGCTTCTCAGGAGGAAAAAGAGAGAGCATGAGAAGCGTCAGGTCGAGGATGTTGAGAGAGCCAACAGCAGGAATGAAGTTCAGAGGTTTTACCGAAAGGTTAAACAGCTGGCTCAAGGTCATCGAGCAAGAACTGATGCCTGCAGAGATAAACAAGGGAACATCAAACAGGAAGATACGTCGCGGCGAAACATACGGAGGACGAACCGACGTACCCGGACGGACGTAAGAAGTAGTTTGGTCCCCAAAGCAAAACCACCGACACACTTTGGGTCGTGTAATCTCCGCCGTAGAGATTGACGAGAAACCGTTACGACGGTGAG